>OY829914.1:220730552-220891334 GCA_963691935.1 Nephrotoma guestfalica
CTGTGATGGAGGGGCCAGCTTGAAGCCTGGACCTCAATCCATCGAACATTTTTGGGATGAAATGAAAAAATTAGTTCGGGGCGATCGCAGACGAACGGAAGGCGATACCTCAAGATTTGGTGAAATAAATGAAACATCGAATGCAAGCTTTTATTCGGGCTAGGGGAGGGAATATTTCTTATTAATAAAAATGTATTTTTGCTGATTTCCATGTTTTAATTCGATTTCTACCAATAATTATCATGCTGACAAATTCACAGAATATATGTACTTCAAATGTTAACCCCAAAAATCACTTGGTTCGCACGGTATAAGTACAAAAAAGGTACCACTGGATAGGAGTTGAAACAGACTTTGAATCTGCTTTGATCTGTTTGTTCAATTCTAGAAAATTAAACAAACATTGGATTTTTGATATTTTCGCACTTTTGCTGAAAATTGATTAATTTGCGTATTTTTTGTGTATTCTTATGTAGTTTAGTTTGTAACGTTTGTCACTAATCTGCTTCGGATACTGATTTTATTGTTATTGTTTTAAAGTTTTTGCATTGAATAACGTTTAAAATAATTTGCTGTTTAAATGATGGGGTAAGACGATTACTCTATGTATATATACTTGCGTTTTTCTTACAAGTTTCTGTGTGTCGGTGAGAATCTTTTACACTTCATTTTACAGGTCAAAGTATTCAGATGGCATTTTGGCCCTGTATCGATTATTCGGATACTGCTTCTGGATGGCGGACTATTGGAGCTGAGGAGTACCGCATTTTGGAACTTTCCACAAAAAGGTGTTAATTTTCAACCAAGAACTTTGAACGTCAGCAAATATGTGGGAGGTGCAAAGGAACGGGCGGTAGCAAGCAGCTATGCATATTTAATTAAAATGACGCTTTCGATTTGCCCATTTCAGTTTTTGACTTTTTTTTTGTCGTGTGTCGAAAGTGCGTAGGAAAGATAGTCATTACCATGAAACACGTACCTAGAAAATATTCTTAATTGGTAGTATTCAATTGGTGAAATTTTAACAGGTCTCTACTCTTTCAGGCCTTGCCGTAGGGACAGAAATGAAAACAGGAAAACACTAGTTACGAGTTTTTCTGATGATTTCATTCACATTTTCCGAGAACTTAACTGCTGCTCGATGTTCGGTTGTAAAATGTCCATTGCATCTATCATAGACGGGTGAACTTGTCATCAAAATATTACAGCATGTAGAAAAAATCATCCTTATTTATGACATCAATGTAATCAAAAGTTTACTGAATGTTGCATGAACTATAGTTGCTCGCTTACACGGGTCCTGGAGAAACTTCAGATTGAAACTATTCTTCCTATTCTGGATCTTCCTTTTAGTTTATTGCAGCATTGGAGTCAATTACAACCCCTTTGTAGAGTGGATTTTGTTTTACCAACCACCTCAACGCTGCATAGAGTCTGTCGTGATTGATAGTAAATATTCTTGTCCTGCTCATATTCTCCAAATACTCATGAGAGCTTCTCACTGATCTCAAAGATATCATGCGCAAAGAGAATTGCTTGCCCTTAAAAACCATTTAAGGCACACACACACCCGACAGCATAATAATTTTTCTAAGGGGATTATTCGCAACACAATTCTCCTCTCAGTCTGAGTGAAAACACTGATAAACTCCTGTCTTTTCCTGGATTTAGATTATTCTAGTTCACTTCAAAAGGAAAGTAGTCGCGTATTTCGATGATATTAGTATTTTTTTGAAACCCATTTCATAGACTTAATCACAGAATATGTTGATTGCTTTCATAAAATTCTCGACAGTTCCTATTTTGCTGCATACATGATTATGTGTTTCGATATCCGATCATTGTCATTGAACAAGGCTATTCTGTTGTGTTCCCTGCGTCATTAGAATATTGATTCTCTCGTTAGTAGCATTTAATAGAGGCCTGTGTTGATGATGGTCATCAGCTACTTTCTTCTGCGTAGTAAAATAATGTACCGCAATGAAGAAAATTATCGACCTCGAGATTTTTTCAGATTTACTCTATATAGCACCGAAGTCAAAAGAAATGGGATTAAAAAAAATCTCTGTGTGACTGTGTGTGCAGTCTCTACTCGTTATGAAAGCTCATCCTTAAGCTTTTTACATAAATTGTGAGATCCCTATGATTTGTGGCCTCTTTAGTTGAGTAATTGTTTGAATTTGTGTGTGAATTTCAATCTGAATGTTACTTCTTATGACTTTCAAATTTGGAAGACAAAATTAAACTTGTTATGTTTACTATTTGAACTGAAAATATACCTACAAAAGTTTGTTTACTTCTCCTGTATACCAGGTGTGTAAATATGAAACCGGAATTTACTAACAGATGGCACCACCTGTCAATGTATATTTCGACAAACCACGCCATCGGCGCAGTTGTTTTCTTTTGACATCTGTCAACAACATCCAATTCATAAAAAATGTGTGTTAAAAATGTCGAGTTTTGTCGAAATTGAATGCTTGTCAAAGCTTTCGGTGAGCATGCTCTTGATAAAACACAATGCTATGAGTGGTTTAATAAATTCAAAAGTGGTGATTTTGACGTGAGAAACAAAGAATGTGGAGGACGACCAATAAATTTTGCGGACAGTGAATTGTAAGAATTGTTGAATGAGGATAACGCTCGAATGCAAAAACGACTCCCGGATCAATTGAATGTGTCACGAGAAGCCTTCTCCATATGTTTAAAAGCCAAAGGAAAGATCCAAAAGCTGGGAAAATGGGTTCCGCACAAACTGAATGAAAGGCAATAGGAAAATAGAAAAACAACTTGCGACATGTTGCTCGCCAGATACGAGAGGAGGTCATTTATTGAAAAATGAATGTCTTGGATTGATCCAGGACAACCATCGACATCGACTGCAAGGCCAAAACGCCGGTACGAACGGAAGACAATGCTTTGTATTTGGTGGGATCAGAAGACGGTGATTTATTTTGAGCTGCTAAAACCTGGTGAAACTGTAAATACCGAACGCTCCCAACAACAAATGATTATGCACCATCCCTCGCCACACTTGGTTCCGTCCTATTATTTTGCATCGATGGGGCACTGGTTTGCTGAGGAGCACTTCACTTCCTACGAAAATGGCTCGATAACTGATTTGTTTATTTGTTGATTGATGGACATAACAATTTTATTAGAGAAAAGGTGAAGATGAAAGCATTATAAATGCACAACAACAACAAAATACATCCATTAGGCATAAAAACCTTAGATTTTTTGAAAAAACAATTCCACTCAATGCTAATACTCTCCATATTGAGCTCAAGCTCATTTGTTTCGAAGGGTACTGTAAGAAGTGAATACTTACAGTACTACTACTATGCATATGTATTGTCGTTCAAGCGCGCCACGCTAATCAACACGGTTTAAAAGATCTAAGCGACGCCGATCTCTTAGTATATAATGGAATGGAATTGCAAACAGAAATACCTCTAACAGAAAACGATGTATTTAAAGACCTACACAGGTTTATAGGGGGAAGTAAACGTAAATTTGAAGGATGGGACCTAATGAACAATAACTGGTTAAATAAATAGAGAAGTTGCTTAGTCCTGAGAAGCTTAAAAATAAAAAGACAATCGCGAAGTTCATAAAAGTCAACTAAATTACAATCCAGAATCAAATTCAAAAAGGAAGAAATGTGATCATATTTCCTAATACTATAAACGAAACAAGTACAAGCATTGAAACAACACAACGTTCCCATATATACAATTTGGAAGAAGGTGCGAGAGGAACATGCGTATTGTGTAGGTATGTACAGGGTTTTTGAATAAGAGCACTTCAACTTTTTTTTTTGAATAAAACACAAACTGTTCGACTTTTGAACTAACTTTTTTTTTATTAACGAATTTGAACATATACACATTTAAGTATGAAACTCGATTTCTTTTGCATGACCACCGCGTGCATGTTTTACGAAGTCCAATCTTTGAACCCAATTTTCGACCACTCTTTCGCATAAATCGGCCGAAATTCCAGCAATTTCACGATCTATATTGGCTCTGAGCTCTTGCAACGTCCCCGGCTTATTGGCATAGACCAATGACTTCACATAACCCCAAAGAAAATAATCTAGAGGTGTCAAATCACACGAGCGCGGCGGCCACTGGACGGGCCCATTTCGCGAAATAACACGCTCATCGAACTTAGTCTTCAATAACGCGATTGTATCGAGTGCTGTGTGGCATGTAGCCCCGTCCTGTTGAAACCACATGTCGGCCAAGTCCATTCCATTCAATTGCGGCCAAAAAAAAATCGTTTATCATATCGCGGTATCGATTTCCATTAACAGTAACGTGGCGATCGTTATCGTCGATGAAAAAATATGGCCCAATGACGCCGCCGGCATGTAATTCGCACCAAACAGTGATTTTTTCGGGATGCAACGGTGCCTCATGAATCACGTGTGGGTTGCTTCCTACCCAGTAACGCATATTTTGCTTGTTGACAAACCCATTTAGCCAAAAGTGACCCTCATCGCTGAAGATGATTTTTCGGTGAAAATCTGCATCATTTTCGATTTGCTCTTGAGCCCAATTCACGAATCGGCGTCGCTTCAAATGGTCAAACGGCTTTAGTTGTTGTGTCAGCTTGATCTTATACGGATGTAGGCCAAGATCTTTACGTAAAATTCGCCACAATGATGTCACAGGAAGGCCCAATTGTTGCGAACGTCGTGTGAGCGACTCATTCGCGTCTTCTTGAACTGAAGCCCTGGCGGCTGCGATGTTTTCAACACTTCGAGCACTTCTTGCTCTAGAGGGCACCGGAACATTATGTAGCGAAAACGTAGACTCAAATTTTGCCACTATACGGTCGGGCTGGCTTGTTAAATGGACCATAAAATGGCCGTAATGCTCTTAAAGAAGCAGCAACAGAACGATTATTTTGATAAAAAATTTGCACGATTTGCAATCGCTGTTCACGTGTGTAGCGTTCCATGATGAAATGTATACTAATTAAGTTTCCAAATGACAAAAGATTAATAAAAAATATGGCGTCGTTCGCCGTCCCTATCGGAAAAATGTTGAAACACCCTTTATTAGAGAATGGAATTAAAGAATCATCGAGAAAATTCCAGGAAAAGAGGAAGTATCTATAGACAGAGATTTACTAGCATTAAGAGCGAGTCAGTTAGATAATGACCATGATTAATAAGAGAAATATTAGAGTTAATGGAATCATTATCTAAGCGAATAAACCGATATATTTGTACATCATCAGCAAAAATATGAAAAGAAGAATGGCGAATCGAACATGCAACGTCATTAATGTAAATTGAGAATAGTAAAGGAAGAAGAATCGACCCCTGAGGAACTCCAGAAGAGACAGGAAAGATGTTAGAAATATAATTGTCATAAAAGACTGCCTGAAAGCGATTCGAAATATAGATTAAAATCATTTAGCAGCAGCGAGGGAAAAATTAAAGTTCGAAATCAACTTAAACAAAATTTGGTGATTAATTGAATGCTTTAGAAAAATCCAACAAAGTAAGGCAAGTCATTTCTCTTTTACAAATACTACGACGAACATCATCACAAACATTCCAGTAAAGCAGTGGTAGTACCGTGAAATCTTCTAAAATCCAATTGATAGAGAGAGACTAAGCAAATTAAAGCTATCGATATGAGATTGAATTTGGTTTTTTACTACCAATTCAAATGCCTTGGGCAGAGAACTTAAAATTTAGGAATAGGAAGAACTTTACTCAACAAGTTATCTTGATACAATAGGAATAATACGCCAGTGCATTGTAATTTAACTTCCCAAATTGGAGCATGCAAATCGGCAATAGATATATTTGCAAACGAAAAAGAATTTAGGGATTCTACAGGTACTAAACCAATATTGGAAATATCATGGGTGGGACTAAAATAATTTAGGTAATGGTTAAAATTATTCGTTACGCCAAAATAACATAGAGGGAAGTGGGGGATTTAACTTATCCTTGAAACAATTTTGCTTAACGATACGAATTAAACCTATACCACTCTATTCCGAGATTGCTTATAAGCTAGATAAGACCAAGAATTAGGGCTCATTTTCCAAAGACGACATTTGAAAAAACGAACAGGAATAGCATTCAAAATATCTTGCGTCATCCAAGGGGGAGATCTCTTATTAAATACATTATTTTAAGAGGAATTAAAATAGTAAATTTGATCGGTAGAAGTACTAAGAGAAAAAATATTGTCCCTACAAATAGAGCCACAAATTGATGAAAGGTGAGATTCATCAATTTTCGAAAAATCCCTAAAGCTGAAACTTTTAGGTTAAGGACAAGAAGCCAAATACCAAGAGATAATTGATTGAAAAAACAAATGGGATTATCAGCAGAAGCGACAACGTGATCAATGAGAGAATTAGAACAACCACTGGCGGCATTATATACTGATACTGGTTATTGCTATTTAAGATATTTAAACGACTGAGAAATATCAAAATCGAAATCACCCGAAATGAAAACCTCATCACACCGACAGGAAAAATAACTAAAAAGACACTCAATGTCTAAAAGCGACTTTTTAAATTGAGCATACGACCTCTTGTTCGTTTTAGGAGGATTATAAACCACACCAAAAAGAAATTTCTGCTTATTTAAGTCAGAAACGAGCCTTTGAGAAATTGAGGGGGTACCGATACAACATAGCATTTAATATGTTCGTTAACATACAGGCATACCCCACCATAATTAACTGGAGCATTAGTCCTTTCTCGCCTGAACGAACGTGGAATCGAGAATATCAGACGATAAAAATGTTTTCGATAAGTTTATCACATAAACTGGGACCCCATTAAAAGTATGACGAAGTTCGTCAATATTTAAATTTAAACTCTGGACGTTTAGACTAACCACATTAAGCAAGTTGGACCTAGTCCGAAACATGGATTTTAATACCACCGAGGGTAAAGAAATACTCTCGGTGGACATCGCGAATCGTGGCGCACTTCAACAACAAAATTAAATAAATAAATTTTTTAAATAAATAATTAGTTTTTTCTTCCAGAAGCAGGTTAACGCCAAATGTCAAAATCTAAAACGAAATAAATAAAGCGAAATAATACCAGCAACATAAACGGTATTACAAGAACGATACTTATCTAATAATATAATTCTTCAAACTATAACTAAGCCGAAACAGCCTCAGAATTTTTATTTGCCTCGAAAGAAGAACAGTTTTTGGCGTATGGCCGGTCAGCAAGACGGGAAAAATGTTTAACTATTACGTATGTTAAGTTATGACACGATTCTATCCCAGAAAAAAAAATCATCAGGCAACACTAATCAATAAAAACCCCATTTGCTCTTGTGTGAAGTTAGCCCAGCCCAGAATTGATTGAAAATCACGTTAAATACAAAAATTAATTTCGTTGTATTTAAATTAAGAGAATAGTATATCAGAAGAACATGTACGAGCTAAAATTACATTAGATACGATAAAGGTAATTGGCACGTTCAAAGTATAAATTTGTCGGATTAAGGCTATGTGGTTTTGAGAACGTTATACTTCTGCCTTACTTTTAGAAAAGTTAGAAAAAAATCGTTCCTTGGCAACTTTGCGAAATTGGGATCTGGGCCAGATATATCGTTTATACCTAGATGTATTTGTGTTTGGAATGGTTTAGGAAAAAGTTCACGCGCATGGCCCAGGGCCAGATTTCGCAAAGTTGCCACTGAACGAATATTTTTTAACTTTTCTAAAAGTAAGGCAGGAGTGTGACGGTCTCAAAACCACATAGCCTTAATCCGACAAATTTGTACTTTTAACGTGTCAATTACCTTTATCTTGTCTAATGTAATTTTAGTTTATACATGTTCTACTGATATACAATTTTCTTAATTTAAATATAACGAAAGTAATTTTTGTATATAACGTGGTTTTAATCAATTCTGGGTTGGGCTAACTTCACACAAGAGCAAATGAGGGTTTTATTAGTGTTGCCTGATGATTTTTTTTATTTTCTGGGATAGAATCGAGGGATAACCTCACATACGTAACTATTAATGGGCAATACTTTGAATAAAATTCTCTTAAACATTATCATACGTTGAACGTGTACTTTTTACTAAAAAATTCCAGTTTGATATTTACACACCTGGTAAACTATTTTGTTTTTAAGAAAGTTTGTGCGATTAAAATTGCACAGAGCAAAGGCAAGCTTAAGAAAAGCGTTCTTGTAGCGGCGAACACGCAATATTATTATCTTTAATTCTAACATGAAGGCTGAATTTTCTTATCTCCAAAGTAGGTAATAAACCATATCTCGAATGAGTAATATTTTAAAAAGTACAAACGCCTAAAACATAATTTTTCATTCCAATGTTTACTTAAAAAATCTGTTATCAGATGGAAAAGCTTTTAGACGTTTAGATCTTGGAACCATAAAATTAGAATAACATTATATGAAAGTGGTAATAAATATTTCCCATATACACTACTGCCACATTAACAAGTGGGTATATGATACCTACAATTACGTAGTATTACGTACCGAACATATATTACATACCCTCGAGATACAATAATTTTTCTGTATCAGATATCATGGTAGATACATTTGTAATTCAATTTTATCAACGCCGTGTGACAGGATGTTTTCTTAATTTTCTATTCGGGTACTCGACACATGTGAGTAGGTGTGTTCTAGAAATTTTCTTACAACATGACATGTTGTAATTAACTATGTACATTATCGCATATACACAAAAATGACGCATAGTATGTATTATAATGCTTAAATATAAATTGCCATGCGATAACCATAATCATAATAATAAGCCATCAATAATGTTACGTACAAAAAAACGAAACATTATTACATTACATATAATTTTATCTGCCCCCCCCCCCCACCTCACTGGTACACATAACCATATAAAGCATACAGCACATCAGAAAAAAATTATATATTATCACCATCATATTCCCTCTATAGTTGACAATAATGTATCCCCATTTTACCTTCTTATCAAAATATATTGATCAGGAATGAAAGCATCACACACACACACATACACACACAAAATTATTGTCTATTGCCCCAAAACAAATTGAAGTCTATTTTGGATATTTAGAGACGACCAAAATATGTTATTTTTCTCACACACAGCATACACCATGTATGGCTCTCGTACATACCTCTAGTGTAGCATAAATATACAATATGTTGTGGGGTGTGGTAGAGTGTGGTGGTGTGGGACGTACATTTTTTTGTAACACAACTCAAATAAACACAAAACCGGAACTATGTGGATCTAACGTACATGAATGTTGCATGAGGTATAATGTAATTTAGTTGTGTATCACATGGGCACAAATTTTAAGTAAATTCAATTAAGAACAATTTATAGTTACCTTCAGGCTGGCTGATATATTTCCAAATTGATATCAGCAGACGAATTGTATAAAAACATAAATATAATTAAAATGTATGAGGTTCGGGTTTCACAAAATATCCGGGAGAAAGATTTTTCAAAAACGTAGTTTTTCACTTTCACTATTTGCACGTTTCACTCATTTATAGCAGTTTTACGTTCATAACGTAAATTATGATTTGTGAATTACTTTCGAACAACAAAACTAAACATACCATCTGAACCAATTCCAAAATTTATATTTTTACAATTTGCTTTTCTACACTTATCGATCCCGTTTCACACTTTCACGTTTACCTTACCAATAGCTTTTTTGTGTATTTTCTGTATTCAAAAATTAGTTGTACATTTGTTTTACTTTTAATTTTTTCAGATTAAACGTAACTGTTCTCTGTTTTCGGTTTCAATATTTTAAAATTGAACTTAATAACTGTGTGTGTGCAGTGCGGTGTAGAAAAAATATCGACGCAGTGTCGTAAAATAAATGTTTAAAAATTGTGCCCGTCAAGTTTGTCGGATCCATATCAGCCGGAACCAAACCTACTATGGTACAAGTAGCACTATGCATTGTACACCGTTGTGCACTATATAATTTTTCAGCCGGAACCTTATAAGTTCTAAACTAATTGATTTTTCGGTAGGAATCTTATAATTTCAGCCGGAACCACACCCTCTACAGTCAAACTAATGACACAAAAAGCACAACCGATTGTGTATCATTATGCACTATATGACTTTTCTGCCGGAACCTTATAATTCCAGACAAAACCTGATAAAGCCAGCCAGAACCGTACTACAGCCACATTATCTAAGGCACAAGTAACTTAATAATTCCAGCCGGAGCAATACCCTCTATAGTTAAATTAACTAGGGCACAAGAAAAATCGTTGTGCTCTAACCGATTTTTCAGCCAGAACCTTATAGTTCCAGCCAAAACCTGACAAAACCAGCCAGAACCATAATACATCCTATCCAGCGACACAAGTAGCACGATGTATTGTGCATCATTATGTACTATATAATTGTTCAGCAGGAACATTACAAATCCAGCACTATATGATTTTTCGATAGACACCTTATAATTCCAGCCGGAACCATACCCTCTACAGCCAAACTGGTACAAAAATCATCATTGTTCACTGCGCGATTTTTCAGCCGAAACCTTATAACTCCAACCAAAACCTGATAAAGACAGTCATAACCATAATACAGCCAAACCAACTGTGACACAAGTAGCACAATCATTGTGCATCATTGTGCACTATAGAATTTTACAGCAGGAACCTTACAAATCCAGCATTATATGATTTTTCGATAGACACCTCATAATTTCAGCCGAAACCATACCCTCGACAGCCAAAGTAACTACGACACAAGAAGCAAAATTGATTGTAGATCGTTGTGCACTAAATGCTTTTTCAGACGGAGACTTATAATTCCATCCGAAACCTAACAAAGCCAGCTGGAGCCATACAACAGCCAAACAAACTATATAACAAATGGCACAATGTATTATGAATCGTTGTGCGCTAATTGTTTTTTCAGCCAAAACCTTATAATTCCAACCAAAACAAGATACATCTAGCCAGAACCATACTACAGTCAAACCAACAATGACACAAAATTTTGACCTCTATTAAGTGTGTGTACGGTCGTGAAATAAATGTTTAAAAATTATGCCCGTCACGCCAGCTGGAACCGTATCAGCCCGAACGAAACCAACTATGGCACAAGCACCACGATGCTTTGTACATCATTGTGCACGATCAAATTTTTCAGCAGGATCCTTATAAATCCTAAGCTATATGATTTTTCGGTAGAAACATTATAATTCCAGCCGGAACCATATCCTCTACAGTCAATTTAACTATGGCACAAGAAGAACAATGAACTGTGCATCATTGTGCACTATACGCTTTTTCAGTCGGAACCTTATAATTCTATCCGAAACCTAACAAAGCCAGCCGGAGCCATACAACAGCACAACAAACTGTGGAACAAGTGGCACAATGTATTGTGCATCATTGCACACTAATTGTTTATTCATCCGGACCCTTATAATTCCAGCCGGAACCTAATAAAGCCAGCCGGAACTTTAAAAATTCAACCGGAACCAATCCAGTGGCTGTGACACAAGTAGCAGAATACACTATGCATCATTGTGCACCATCTGATTTTTCATCCGGAACCATATAATGCCATCCAGACTCATAAAAATTCAGCCGAAACAAAATGTTTAAAAAAATATTTTTGGCGCTTGCACAATGGCTGCAGTGCAATTTGGATTATAGTGCAACATATGAGGTTTCCGGAACGATGAAAACGTTATGCACTACAATAGCAACCCAACCATCAGCAAGGCCAGCGAGAACGATATGAAGTCGGTGTGAACCATTCGGAATAATGAACAATGAGCATGGTTGATGGTTATTGTGCATTAGCTATAATTTCAACTAGAATTATTTAGGCACATTATAATTCCTGATCCACTAAAATTGTTAATTAATTAAAAAGTTTAAATAAAAAAAAAACAAATATATAATTAGAATCGTTTATTTCGCTTATAAATATTCCTTGTCTGGTTTGGATTCTTGTAAATATTACAAGAACCCAAACTCCAGCTGGAACTATATATATATAGTACACACAATACATTGTGATTCTTGTGCCATGGTTGGTTTGGTTTAAGAGGGAATGATTTCGGTTGGTTTTATATGGTTTTGGCTGCTATTGTAGTGGTTTAGGCTGACCTTGTATGGTTCCGGCTGACATTTTACATATTTTACAACTATTTATTGTGTTATTTGTGCAATCTCCTTATGGTTCTGGTTAATAAAACTCTGGTCCTGCCTGGCTTTAAACGGTTATGGGTGGCTTAATATATGTTCCGGCTGAAAAATCAGACGTTTCACAATGATGCACAAGGCACTATGCTTCTTTTGCCATATATAGTTTGTTTCCAGCTGAAATTATGAGAATCCGTCCGAAACATTATATGGTGCATAATGATGCACAATCCATTGTGCTTCTTGTGACCTAGTTAGTTTGACTGTAGAGGGTATGCTTCCGGCTGGCTTTATTAGGTTCCGGCTGGAATTATAAGGGTCCGGATGAAAAACGATTAGTGCAAAATGATGAACAATCCATTGTGCTTCTTGTGTCGTAGTTAGTTTGGCTTTAGAGACTGGAGTGGTTTTGGCTGAAATTTTAAGGTAAAAGTGATATTGTGCTGGATTTATAAGGTTCCGGCACAAAAATCGTATAAAACTCAATGATGCAGAATGCATAGTGCTACTGGTACCATAGTTGGTTTGGATGTAGTATGGTTCTGCCTGGCTTTATCAGGGTTTGGCTGGAATTATAAGGTGCCGATTGAAACAATAATTAGTGCACAATGATGCACAATACATTATGCTTATTGTGTCCATAGCTAGTTTGGCTGTAGAGGGTATGGTTGGAATTATAAGGTTTCTACCGAAAAATCATATAGCGTTAGATTTATAAGGTTCTGTCTGAACATTTAAATAAAACACAATGATGCACTATGCATCGTGCTACTTTTGACATGTTGATTTGGTTATATGGTTCTGGCTGGCTTTATCAGGTTTTGGCTGTAATTATATGGTTTCGGCTGAAAAATAATAAATTTACTGTGCTTCTTGCGACATAGTTAGTTTGGCTGTAGAGGGTATGCTTCCGGCCGGCTTTATTAGGTTCCGGTTGGAATTATAAGGTTCCGGCTGAAAAACAATTAGTACACAATGATGCACAATGAATCGTGCTACTTGTGTCATATTTGGTTTAGTTCAGGCTGGATTTATTAGGTTCAGGCAGGCGTAACGAACACGAAAAATTAAATTCACCCTATCAGTGAAATGTTGGTAGACAAAATGTGTTGAGTGTACGATCATCATCGTAGATGAGTGGTTTATTACGTATAAATGTCTCATGTATGATAAAATCATTAGTTATACCTGAGAAACATCAAAGGCCAAAAAGCGTTTGACTAAATTTTCTAATGACGTCAAGAAGGCCATTAAATTTATATTTGATGGACTGCCGGGTATTAGTTGGTTTTGTCGTGAATGCTCAATTAACATGAAATAATTGCATTCTAAATCGCTCATCTCGTCAAATAAAATCATGGTTCCGGTGTAACTGAGAACCGTAGATTAACACGATCGCAATCCGAAATTCAACATGAAAATAATTTACATTAAAAATTTAAGAAAATTAGTCCTTTTTAAAGACACTCTGGACGGCGGTATACAAACTAAACAAGATTAAGTACGATCCAACGAGGATTATCAATTACAAAACAGGTTCCTCTGAATAAACTAAAATACCGCCAAATTTTTAAACGAGGGGTCGTTGTCAGTAGAATTGTAGATTCTGAGATGAAAGAAACATTCGAAGACTTTATAAAAATAAAAATGAAACTGGATAACGACGTATGTATCAAAATTTCACGCAACCAAGAAAACGGTCATATTTATGACTATAAATCATTTTGTGTCAGTTTACCAGCAAATCAATTTTCAACTGCATTGCATTCCACGTTGTGGCCATTTGAACTATTGGTGAAAGAATTCGAATGGAAACGACGTCGGCGAAGTTTTCGGCTTGGGAGTCCAATCAACAACCTTTCTTAACCACAGTACAAATTCCAAATTTTAATGTAGAGCCAAAATCACATTATTTATGTACCAACCTAATAACTCATCTTTATCGTCTTTGCCGGGTGCTCAAGCTAACCATGATATACAGACCCATCATTGCCTTAGAGGATTACTAGCTTTAAATGCATTCTGTAATGGCTGTGGTCCGGATATGATACCTTCAACTGTTCTGAAAACATACAGTAACTATAGTCGAACCACTGCTGCGAACCAGTTTCTGCAAATCGGAACGTTTCCATCCCAATGGAAAATAACTAAAATAACTCCAAAGTGGGAAAAAAGCTGACGCTTCGTGTTACAGGCGAATTTCATCAACGTCTTCAATTCATAAGCTCTTTGAACTAGTAACTCATTAAAAACAATAACATAACACCGTATCTCAGTGTTTCAGCATGGTTTTCTGCCAGGGAAATCAACCTCTACCAATTTGACCAAATTTGCTATTAAAACGATAAAAGCAAATGAACAACACCTTCAAGTCGATGCCGTATATACCGATATTAGTAAAGCATTTGACTCGATTTGCCACGATAAGTAAACCAGAGATTATTAAACTTTGGGTTCTCAAGTGTATTGGTTAATTGGATTTCCTCGTACTTAAGTGATAGAAAGCAACACATTGAAATTGGAAGTAAAATCTCTAAAGCAATTACTGTTCACTCTGGAGTACCACAAGACTCTCACTTGGGCCCATGGATTTTAATTATCTTCACGAATAACTTAATCAATGTTGTTCAAAATTCCGATGTGCTGTTATACGTTGATGATATGAAAATCTTTTAAAAACCAAGACGACCAAGATGGGACTGCGTTTCAGGACGATTTAAATTGGGTTGGTCAGTGGTGTGAAACTAATCAATTGCAACTAAATATTAGTAAATGCAAAATCATTTCTTCCTATTGAAAGAAGAAACCACTACAACTTGAGTATCATATTAATAGGGTATAAATAAACGGCATTTGCTGTTCCCGTACAGCCTCCTCCCTATCATCTAGACCAAATTAAACGCATTGAAAGTGCCCAAAACAATTTTTGTTAAATATTGATCGTAAAGACGACTAGAACTATGATAACCGTATACCATACCACGAAAATCTTTCACGTCTTCCGCCTTATACTGATCGCTGTCACAAATGCAAAATCTCAATCCTTAATAATCGTAGAAAACAACTAGGTGTCTCGATGTTAGGAAATGTTCTACTCGGGCACATAGATCTGATATCTTGGAAAACATTGTATTGCGGGTTCCAGTCAGAGCTACCTGACAGTAGAATTTAATCCAGCTAGAACCCCTTCGAACAGAGTATGCAAAGAATGAACCAATCACCCATGGCCAAATACCTTAATGAAATCAGTGATGTATTCGACGTAGAAGGTGAAGATGAAATATAAGAACTTCGTTGATGAATACATCCAATTATATCATATGGTAGAAATAAACCAACTTGATGATACGCGCAGAAAATATTTTCTGCCACACCATACTGTTAAAGACGATTGCTCAACAACCAAATTGAGTACTCGTTAACACTTCAATGGAAACTTCAAACGAAATATCATTAAATGACCTACTACATACTGGCCCAACAATACAGCAACTTCTCGTATAGAGACATTGCTACGTTGCAGGAAATATAAGTAAGAGTTTAAAGCTGACATCGAAATGATGTTTAAGCAAATCAAAATTCGTTCACAAGAACAGAGTTACCAATTGGTACTATTGAAGAAACGACAAAGGCACAATCTGTATGCGCAAGCTAAAAACAATTACGTACGGAACAGCCTCTAACAGCAGCTAAAAGAAGCCATAATATGAGGAGCGGACACGATTAAACGAACTACCACAATGCAAGTACAATACAAACAGCTAAAACAAGGAGGTTTCAACCGAAGAACATGGAACAGCTACAACCAGAAAATATTCGGAAAGATAGACACTGAGCATGAAATAGGAGAAACTACCAAAACCATTGGTATCTTATGGAATCCTACAGCAAGTATTTTTCAATTTAAAATCAACCCGCTAGATATCGAAGCGGACACAACTACCGACTAAATTGCAACACAGACAACCCAGGCGAATAGTACGGGTTTTGCGATGTATCGGAAGACGCATCTGCAGCAGCCATTTTCTACAAATTTAAGATTACAAACAACCAAAGCATAGCAATTTTAGTCACTGCTAAAGCAAAGGTTACACCGCTAAAACCCAAATTAACCATCAAAATTAATCAAGAAAACCAAACAAGCGTTACACGAACCAAAGGATTGCTGAAATTCAATCCGTATTACCTCCATTACAATGGGGCTACATAAAGTCCAAAAAAAAAATCATGTGGATTGTGTATCGAGAGGTTTGAACCCCACCAGCTTGCTTTTATCAACCTTTTATCGGTTTTAAATATGAAAATATCGTACTGAAACTGAAAAAGCGGTGTTCATCGTCCACAAAAGTAGTAAGGACTCTTGTATACGTTCTTAGGTTCTTCATCAAACTATCTGACAACCAGAGAAGTCCAGGGCAAGGAGCCGACAAGTTTACATGTTCCTTTGGCAGGAATCTCATAATTTGATTATCAGTACGTGGCTTTTGTTTATTGCATCCAAATGTGAGGGGTAATAATTTGATGCTTACGGCCGCGGATGACAATAATGCTTGTTAATTTGGTATACGAAGGAGTATCATGTTACACGATGCTAACCTTCCACCCATTCTAATGATCATATTATCATTTACAGAATGGTGCATACTGAAGGAGATAGCTTTTGTTAGAATCCGGCTTGTGACGTAACAACTTCTTGCGTATTCTTGACTATATTGGATTTGACTGTCCTAAAAATACGACGAACATATACGCGCAAACTTTTATTGTAGTTTGACAATTTCGTCAAGAGGTAGGTCAGTGTCTCATTATTTCGGCCTTCTATTTCTGTTTCTGTCTTTTTGATACTAGAAATCTGAGCAAGTTATTTTTCCATAGGTTTGGATACATTATCTATACTGGCCAATGTTTCTCTGGTTGACTTAAGAAGCTTGGTCTAGTCCACCATAACAGCTGATTTTTCAATTCATCCAAGCATGAACCACGACTCGCGCAATCCACTGGGTTGAATTCCCAAGGAATGTGACTCCAAAGAGTTCTCTTGAACAGGCTGCTGATTTTTCTAACTCTATTGGCCACAAATGTTATCGATTTTCTTGGTTGACTGGGCAGTCGTCAGTTCAAAACTATTTAAGCATCGATCCAAAGTGTAATCTCTGACTATATATAACTAGCTAGAAGTTCAGCACCCTGAAGTTCTAGTCTTGGCAAAGTTACGAACTTAATGCGACATGCAATTTTATTGAATATAATAACACGAAGAACAACTACTGCTAAGCATACCGTCTCACTGGCATCGCGAAATCCGCTGTTCAGCTGAATGGATTCAGCGTTTTCGATTTCTTGTTGCCAATTGATCCTTTTTTTGCTCTGATTAGAAGTGGAGGCAGCCGACCAATCGTCTGGAACACTCGGCTTGCTTCGAAAAGGATCGATTGTTTTGTGTGTGTTCCTCTGACTAGAAAATTGTGTCGATAATTGAAAATTATCTTCATTTGGTACTTAATTCCAAAAACTTTGACCGTACCTTTACGCTCATTTAGCAATTTTGCGCTGCTACTTGTGACGAAATATGCAATTGCGGGCTACAAATTTCCTTTAGTGAAATTTACCACTTTGGCAGCCTGTAAATTATGACTTGCGAAAAACAGCAGGCTAAATCATTCAACGTATTTGTAGCGACAAAGGGACCTGATGATACCCCATACGTAACACTAGTAAATTGAATGTACTAGTGTACACGTTTTTTCATCGTCTCGCCAAAGGATTAATTGGTACGATTGGTTCAGTTCGTGTACAGATACCTGAAGTAAATCTTTTCGATGCCTGCTGAGAAGATCGATTTATACAACTGAAGACGCAGAAGAATTACAACATGGATTGAACGGTTGGACCCGACTTAGAGCGTAAAGTAAGCGTTAATAACGACCGGACCTCCCACGTTTTTCATGTGGCCAAGCTTACTGTACTTATATTGAAATTCATTATATAGATAATGAAGCTCCGGCCCGCGTTTGTATCGTATGCACAATGCGTATAACTTCGTATTGATTGTTTGGTAATTATTTGAAAGTTTGGTTGGATCGACTTGAACGGCAATCGCGTGATGGATCGTCTATTTTTGGAACGCGTATTATTTCGCTTGTAGTGCTTGATACAGGCTGCTTCTTCTGCGCTTAACTGAATTTATTTGAATCGCGCCAATCGCTTCCAGGACTCTTTTACTGTGCGTTTACACGTACACATAAAAATTTTGACAGCTCGGTGCAAAAATCCTTTTTTCATTTGATAAATAGTTAATTTAAGTGGTTTTGGGTTTTCACATTTCACAAAATAGTTTTATAGTGGTGTATGAACAATTTTATAGTATTAAAAAAGGTGGTGGATGCAAATATATAGTGTCTTAAGTGAATTATTGTTTGGTGGCAACAACAACAAGTGTTTGTTTATATTTAAGCGGCGTGGGCAAAAGGAGGGCTTCGGGCCCAAAAAGTGGGGATGTTTGAAAGCCCAAATAGATTCGCGCCGTTGAGGATGTTGGGAAATAATTCCCAACCCTTCGAAAGGAAACAGATTGAAGAAATGCGAACAAAGAGATTAGGATTCGGTGCAGATATAATGGATTGCAATGGAGTGAATGAAAAATATCTATAATCTGTGCTATCAAGCACGAGCAGGAGGGACAAACCCTGTCAAATTTTTCACCTTTTGTAATATAAAAAGCGCTGGATATGATAACCAAAGGTATCACTAGAACGCTCGCTTTAATATCTAGCGGGCTGTGGCGGGCCAAGTCACTTGGAATGTCACAGATGAGAATTTAGGTAGCGATCATTATTTGATCAGGACATGCTTAGGTGGTATAAATATTGACATAGACCGTAAGGTCATTATGAATGGTAAGATATGGGTCGAACGTATGAATGAGACTCTCATAACGAAAGAAGCAAATGAGGTTAACCAACTTGAGGATGAAATAGAGAGAGTATATGAAATGTGCACTATAAATGTCAGAGGGAATGAATACAAGGTAAATGGTTGGTGAAACAATGAAATCCAGTATTGGTATGAAAGGAAACCGAGAATGCAAGATTGAAAAAGGCTATCCGTAGAGCGAAAAGGAAAAGTTGGCGGGACTATGTATCCAAAATGACACATAGAACCACAACTAAGGATGTATGGGATAAATTTAATAGAGTGAGAGGATATAGCGCAAGACAGAAATGCAGTGTTAGATGACAGAGAGAATGGAGGTGTCTTTTTACAAATGATTAATTTGAGCATTAGATATGAAATTTTGTTACCTGATAATGAAAATGAATTTATGAACGATATGTGTAAGGAGTTTGAATGGGAAGAGTTTCGAGGGGTTTTTCAAAATATCAAAATCTACTACCCCCGGAACTAACAGAGTGAGTTATAAAATGTTTGGTAGATTAGAATTCGAACCCAAGGCGGCCTTGCTTCGAATTCTCAATCAAGTATGGATGAGTATTCAGATACCGGAAAAATGGAAGGAAAGCAGAGTGGTACCTATTCTTAAAAGGGATCGGGATAGAAATCTGGCAACAAATTACAGGGGAATATGTATGTTGAATGTATTTGTTAAAATTGTAAATGGCATGATGAAAGGTCGTATAGATAAATTTGTGAATGAGGGAAATTTGTTGCCGGAAACCACCATTGGTCACAACCACTCTGCTAATGAATGTGTCGAAATGTTTGTGTGGGAAGTACAAAAGGAAAATAAGTATGTTGTGGCGTGATTTTTGGATATAAAAAGGGCATATGATTACGTGGTTCCAGGGAAACTTTATCAGATCCTTATGGACTTGGGGTTTCCTTAGAAAATTTGCAAATGGGTGTATGAGTTCATGAATGAGAGAAAGTTAGTTTTGTGTGGTAGGGGGTATAGGTTGTAAGGAGCAGTGACTATGGGCCTCCCCCAAGGCAGTAAAATCTCATCGACTGTCTTCAACCTGTACACGAGTTCGATGCATAGGTGTAACTCCTCGGGCAATGTCATTTTGCAATTTGCAGATGACTTTGTCCTGATGGGCAAGGGGAGGACCATCGAGGAGGCCTTGAGTCGGGCTCAAGAATGTGTGAATCAGGTAACCGAATGTTTAAGTGAATTGAATTTGAGGCTAAATTTGAGTAAATGTTGTAGTATGGCTTTTAGAACGAATCGAATGGTTAATGTGCGAGTAATACTTTGAGCGAATTGAGTGAGTGAAGTTGACTAGGTATTTGGGAATCTGGAGTGACAGCAGAATGAGTTTCAAAGAGCATATGGAAAAATTGGCCGATAATTGTAATAGTAGATTGAACGTGATTTAAAGGGTGAGCAAATCGAAATGGAGAGCTCATCCGGGTGTGACTGATATGTTTCGAAAGGCGATAGTGTCAACTAAAATTGCGTATGGAATGAGTATATATGGCGATGGGTCCTAGATTGGGTATAAAAAGTTGATGCTTGTGGAGAATACGTGTGCCAGAGTGGTATTGGGAGCGATCAATTCACACTCTGTGGTCTGAATTGGGTGATTCGCCTCTTAATTTTAAGAGGGAATGGATCACCGTGCGAGAGGCTGTGCGAATGTTGACTAAGGACAATAAATTGGTGAATGAAATGAAAGAGAGATTGCAAAGAGGGACGGTTTACAAAAAGACAACAAGATCACTGGTAATCTTGGAAAATATTAGCATATTCTCCAAGATTCGTCCGGTAAATCCGAAATTCCCTCCGAGCAGGTTGATGTTTGGTGGCACAACAAAATCAATGATGAATGAGTTATCGGTTAAGAGTGATTTTTGCGAATGGATTATGTTGCACATGCGGAAGTGTATACAGAGTAGGTGTGGGAATTTATATTCCTTCAATGAGGGAAGTGAAAATGGTAAGAGTGCATGACATCCGTATAATGAAAGCAGAATTGATAAAGATTATGGAAGGGATCAAGTTGGCAATGACACAAGGGAGAAGGAGAATAGTGTTATTCTCCGACTCCCGGAATAGATTGGAATTAGTTTGTAGGGGTGGGGGAACTCATGGTAATGCGTATGTGGAAATGTTGTATGCGTACCTTCAATCGTGTGGGAGTGAGGTGATTCTTCAATGGATACCTTCACACCTACAGATTGAAAGTAATAAAAAAGCCGATATACTTGCAAAATGGGGTTGTTTGGTTGAGGATGTAAATGAATATGAATTCATGGATACAAGAGATGTACTTTGCGTGTTTCAGGTTAATCTGTGGAGAAAATGGGAGAGATAGTTTATTGAAAAATGTCAGGTGAAAGGTAAGAAGTACTTTGAGTTGGTTAGGTCTCCTTTGAGGCAACCGTTCTTTAAGGTGCTCATAGGAGATACTAGAATGTTACGAACTATGAAACGAGTGAGATTGAATTATGGAAATTTGAAAGAATGTTTGAAGAAACCCAATTTGGTTGTGTGTGAATTATGTGAAAGCTGTTTGGTTAGCTGTTTGTTTGACTGAATTATTACGAATGGGAATGAACGGAAATAAGAATGTGTATGAATTTATTACAACAAATCAGATAGAAGTATGAAAGGGGATCGATGTGTGCTAGGTGTATGAAAAGAAATTAAAATTAAATTATTATGTTAAAAATGTAAAAAATTAAAATTGTAAATTTTGAAACGGGCCATATGGCATCAACTTTTTGGAGCTAGAATCCCCGTAACGTGTTATATATATCGAGGAGACTGCAGTGTGTTTAGAATTATTGTACTTCACTGTTTGCACTTCCTCCAACTATTCATCCAAATTTTGTGTTTTGGCCAATTCGATTCCTATTGGGTTATTTGAGTCGACCTTCATCCAGAATTAGAAAGCATGCGCCAGCCCCAGTAATATGTCAAGACTACCTGACTAATAACAATTTGGATCCCATAATGATGAGTTTCTCGTCTTAGTTTCACTGATAGTAATTTGCCCGCTTGAACCCTTCAAGCCTAGTTGGTATGAACATGAGTCGGTTATAAAAAAACTTGTGATCCGGAATCGAGTAATGCTCTGACTTCTCGCTTGATTCAATAGTTGTCGACTACTAACACCATAGCTCTTGGCAACACTGCAATAACATTTGATGCAGCTTGTAAATCTTTTATAGTAACTATCTTCGGTAACAAATGGCGTATCTTAACTTTGAGTTTAACAATTTGATATGATGTCCTGTATTAAGACAGTTAAAATATTGATTGTGTAAGCGAATGCGTTCTTGAAGTTCTTTAACTAAAACGGAGAGTATTAACCATATTTTGATTTTGAGTCGACTGAATTGACAGATGTGGTAAACATAGTAGATTTGACTGTTGAAGACGCTACCATTTTCGAGGAAGCAGGAGATGTGGAGTTATTTGGTATTTGAATTGCTTCAAGGGCTTCGACTAGTGTATCCAGAAATGTAAAAAAAGTCGCTAATCATCATAGACCTCGGAGAACTTCATATGCCGTATCATGTGCTGATTTTTTACTTTTGACATCGCTTCAGCATTTATTATGAACAGCAGCGTTGAGTAGATCCTTAAAACTTTGGAACTCTGTTGGATCGCCAGAAAACACATAGAAATATCCTCGTGATTGGTGCTGTCTTGTTTAATTAAGTGTTTTATCATCTGATATTGGTCCTTGACATGGTACCACCTGATGTTCGCGTATAGTCATAATTGGTAAATTGGATATTGGTGATAGATATTCATCCTCGAATTCAGCAATTTGCGGTTACTCTGTTTCCAGTATGGTTTCCAGCAGGATGATAAATCTGTTAAACTGAGAATTCTGGATTTAATCTCGTCCATTGACACATTGAAACCGTCGGTTAAATCATTGCCAAATTTCTTTGAAAGCTGAACGTTCTCTTTTTAAACCATCAGCGTTGCCTAACTCCACTATGGTATAGCTGGATCTCGTTTCGATTAACGATGTAATCCGAATTTATTGTTATTGTAATGTACCACTACTTTCAACCGCGTTTTTCTGGATGGCATCTTGGACAGCGTGAACGAACATCAGACGAGTCTGTACGGCAAAAGTTATTAAGATTAAATTGGTCTTGAATTATTAGCGTTATCCGTTTTGTCATGCAGATTGGATTTAATCTATTTATTCAACTAATTAGAAAATTCGTAAGGTGTCAAATCGACGAACTTAATTAAGTTTATGTACATGAAACTAACAATGCATTTCATCACTATACCACCGTAATATACTCCCAAATAGTAAACCAACAATTTTTATATTAAGGTAATAATCATAACTTTTAAGCACATGACCTATAAAAAGACTGTGTATAATGATCCGGAAAACTTCGTTACGCGCAGACATCGCTCGTAACATCATATAAAAAAATGTTTATAGTTTACTTCTGCCGTAATAAAGAAATTAAGAATTAATCAATAAATTTCCTCGTCATTAAGTTTTAGAATGTACGAGGTACCATAAACTATTTGCCAGTCGAACATAACAATAATGGTTTAAGAAGGAAGATGTTGTGCCGATACAGAAACGCAAGACCGCACATAACAAGCCAATTTAACATTTTCATTCTTGAATTGTCCCTTGTTTTGGGTGTTTAGTTTTATGATAACTCCTTTTTAACATTTTGCTTTTGGATCTTGCTGTCGTTTTGTTTTTCTTAAAAAAATTTCTTAAAAGTTCTAGGTTTTTTGCCAAGAGATTGGTATACATAAACATAATTTGGAAAATTTATTAAACATTTTCCGACTATATACAGGGATAATATAGGGAGCGTATAATGGTAAGTTGGGTTTTCATTTCCAGATAGAAATAACAAGATAAATTGTGGTGAAACTTTATTTTATGTTTCCTTAGATTTACAGATGATAAACATGTTGATTGACGACTTAACCATAACATGGTTTTTATACATGTATAGCATATACACATATATTTATGTTAGACGTGTGTGTATTCATGCATACATTTCAATTATTGGATATGCGGTTAGAAAAGGCTTTATCTTTGGTTACGTTTGTTTATGGAACTAGTTTTGCGGCTTGATTCATTAGTTAAATTGATTTATCAAAATGTGGTCGGTAATAATACTTCTACCATTCTACAAATATTTTTGATTGTACAAATCTTGCCTTCATCAAGAGGACGAAATTTAGTCTCTCTGGTAATAGTTGAAACCCCCCTCGTGCTATCACAATTAAATATTTCTGATATCTTGATATTTTGAACTGTGTTGATGTATCAATTTAATTATTGCAAATTACAGTGAGTGGATTTGAAATTCGGACAAAGAACATGTAGCCTTTGAAATGTGAAATAACACGTAAACAAATAAACGCTTATTTTATTTTTTTTATGTAAAACCCAATTCTATTTGATTCCTTGACATTCCCTTCACCAATTTTTATCAAGACGTGCTAGTCGAAAAAAAAATTAAATAAAGAAACCCGGGCCACACCAGACCAAGGAACCAATGTCAAAACATTATTTAGATAGCGCATGCTATGCTGGTGGCGTATTGATAGCACTACATGCTAAACTCTGGAATGCAAATTGGTGTAAAAATAAAAATTAACCAAACCAATCTATCCATCTACGCAGCGTATAATACTGTGGGCAAAAAATAGTAAGGCTTTGTTCATAATTTTAAAACTCTTTATTTATTTTTCCAAATCTATTTCGTCCCCCTCAAAGTAATCTCCCCCGGCCTAAATACACTTGTGCCAACGTTTTTTCCAATCCTCGAAACAGTTGTTAAAGTCAATTTCCGGAATAGCCTCCAATGCGCGTAGCGATTCACATTTAATGTATTCAATTGAAAACGGTTTTCCCGGACCGGTCGTTTGAGTTTGCTGAATAGTCAGGAGTCACACGGAGCTAAATCAGGCGAATACGGTGGTTGCGGAACGATATGGGTGCGGAATCTTTGGCGAAAAAATCTAAAACCAATCGTGCTTTCAATTTTCTTAGGCTCAAATGATCTTTCAAAATGGTTTTCACTGATCCTTCCGATATTTCAAAGATGCCATTAAGGTCTCTGACTGTCGTCGACTGACTCCGTCGTCAACACGTTCTCGACTCTCTTTGAACAATTTGTACTAGTCAAAAACACTTGCTCGCGACATACAATTATCACCGAAGGCCTTTTGCAACATTCTGAAGGTTTCGGCACCACAAAATTGATTCCGCACACAAAATTTAATGGAACTTCTTTGTTGAATAATTTCACTCATTGTAAAAATCGCTGAATGCACTTTTTGTACTTCAGAAAGACAAGCGTATACTAAACACTAATGATTATTTTGATGTGACATTTGGCACAGATGTCACTGACAGTCATACCAACATAGAAAATAAAAAAAATATTTTGACGAATGGTTTTCCGCGCGAAATTTAAATTAAAAAGTCTTGCTATTTTTTGCCCACAGTAGTATACCACTCAATCAAATAGTGATCATTACGCAACTTGCGTCGATGCAATTGACAATGTTGTGGCGTATTTTTTACACCGCGTAGATAATTGATATTCTACATGTGTAGACAATGTATGTAGAAAATTAAAATAATGGTGTCGACAATGTAGAGAATGTAGACAATGTCGAAAATATGGACAACACAATAAAATTTTTTAACACATTTAAAAACTTAAACCCAAAATTTTTTTTGGTAATGAGCATATTTATGTACTGTCAAGAAAGAAACGGGAATTGATCATTTAAAAAGTTCGCTTAAAAGGAATGTAAAATTTTTAGTCACTAAGTTGGCATAACTATCCTCTATATTGACGTGAAGTTTGAGCGCGATCTGTCATTTAGTTTGTTTACTGTGCTCTATTTTGTCAGTTCATCTCAATCGAACAAAGAAAAGAGAAAAAGAAAAAAAGGACCAGACCCATATAGCGTGCATACGTGGTTGTTCAATGATATTTGTTGAGTTGGACGGACCGACTTCATATTTCAAGCAATATTTTTTTGCCTACTAGACTGGACCATCTAATTTTGTTGGGTGCTATTGCTTTGATGTCCAGCCATGACTTTTCGAGTTGTTTTGCTCGTGCTAGCATTGTTCTTTTCAATGTTACAGCTGGTCGTCCAACATTCCATTCCAGAGACCTTTTTGTTATGTCATTCTGGGACTTCCACAGTGTATAGCCAATCCGTCTCCACTTGCGCTTTCGTATTTCGATGCCAATGACTGGTTGTCTATTTTGCCTATAAAGTGTTAAATTGTTATTTTCTTTGTCCAGAAGCACCTTAGGTTGGTGTTGCGGGATAGGGCAGTTGTATTGTTTAATTATTATAAAAAAAAAAATCGTAGAGTAGCTAGATTACTAGAGTACATACAACCAAGGTATGTAAATTACTTGACCATTATTTGACTAGATGCATCCCTTATTGGTAGGATAATGCCAAATTTTACACTAGCCCATCGTACACGTTTATGAAGTGGATCATGGCTCGGGTTCTTGATTTCACTTCAATTCTTGATTTCTCGTGCAATAATCTTCGTATTGACGTTTCAACTCCGATATATTTAATTGGCACATTTGCAACTTAAATTGCGAGCATTCTTCAATTTTCTTTTTTATCACTGATCCTGCGTTCACTGAGTTTGCGTCTGTATTCTTGCTATACCCGAGTGTCTTGGTAGTTGCTTCTTCATTGGTTTGAAAAAAAATTTGTGTTAATTTTTTTCCGATTTGAATTGATGCAGGCTTAATTTTGAATTGTGATATTACCAGTTGATGGTCACTGTAAATGTCTACACCTCTTATTTGCTCGTCATCTTGAGTTTGCGTGAACAATTTCTTGTTAATTATATACACAATCGGTTTGGTTTCTTGTTCTGCCATAAATTGTGTTCATAGAACTCATCCTCGGTTGTTTCATCTGGGTCTTCTGTTGGGGCATAGTACTGAATTATGGTTTGTGTTTCGTATTTTTATGGACTCTTACTAAGATTATTTGGCTTTTAACTGAGTTCCATCCCATTAGTGCCTTGTTCGCTTTAGTTGTTGTTAATATATCATCGCGTCCGGACGGAATTTCCTCGAATTTTAGTCTTGAAAAACCTTATGAACAATCGGTTGTACACAAACTCGTCGTGCGGCCGCCATATCTGTAGGCAAAATTTTTTAATTATCATTTTTTGTTAATTCGAGTCGATAGAAAACCAAAAACTCAACACACTAAAATAAATCAAAAAACTCTTTTTTACTAGAACTACTTGTAGTAACCCAACCCCGACTACGCTGCTCAAGTTCTTGATAAACAGAGAATTTTATTGGCACAGAGAATTTCTTTTATAGCTGAATTTAGCCTCGTACAGCGTTCTGATAATCGATTAAGTACATGAAAACACATTACATACCGACATTACATTTGATCTCGTTAAAAACTAAATCGATTTCAACCTGAATGAAATTTTTTTGTTATGGAAGAATGAAAATTTTTGCTGTTGAAAATTAGAATCAATACTGCAAATCAGCAAATGTTACAGGATCGTGTAAACGGTTGGTATGAAAATTACGAAACCTATCAGCATACGCTAAAAGAATGCCAACTATTGAACCAGGATTTATAAAATTTATTCTACGAACGAAAATGAAATCGTTTATGGTTGTACCAATATCGAAGACGTTGATTGACCAAGATAATCTAATCAGGAAACTTGTAAGATGACGACTTCGTACAGAAAAACAATGGAAAAAACAACAAACAACAATAATATACATTGTCTACGAATTGTCTACATATTCTACAGGTTCTCGGCATTATCTACGGAAAAAATAATTGTTTACACTATTTTCGACACTAACATGTAGACAATTCGGGAATACGCGTAGACGCACAACACTAGCAATTGATGAAGTTATTAATACAACAAACTCGTCAGATTTAGTCCTTGTGCTTGGTGATTTTAATCTTCCAAATATAATCTGGAATCTGGTCCCGGAACTAAATTGTATTTTATTGTGGACGCCATGTTTGTTTACAATTTGAACCAAATAAATACCATTGCTAATAATCGTAGATTACTGGATCTTGTCTTCAGCAACGACATTGACACTTTCAAAATTTCAGAATCTGTGTTACATTTTGTCATAAATGATATCAATCACAAACCTTTAGACATCGTATTTGAATCAACTAATTTAATGGCCAGTTCGGAACACTTACAAATATTTAAATACAACTTCAAAAAAACAAACCGCGTGGGGCTACAAAGTTACCTAGAATCCATCAACTGGCAACCAACTCTCAATTCCAATGATATAAACGAAAATGGCTTCGAACTTTATGTACCTATGTGCTGTAAACCACAAAATGCTCATTCTCAGTGGTTCGATGATAGACTAATTAACTTAAAAAACCAGAAGCTGAAAGTGCATGCCAAAATGTTGAAAAGCGGGTTAGAAGCGGGCAAAAATATGTTTCTACAACATAGTAACGAATTTGAAATTTATTTCAAATCAAAATACACGCCGTATCTCGATCAAATTCAAAGAAAAATCAAAGTAAATCTGGAAATATTTTAGGAATAAACGCGAAATTGACGGATACCCTGCAAATATGACATATAACAATACCAGCTCCTCAAACTCCAAAGATATAGCTGACATGTTCGCGAAGTTTTTCCAATCAGTCTATAAACCAAGCGTTACTAGTGGATTGTATGAACAACCAAGCAATACCAACGTAACAATAACTCCTCCTGTTATTTCAGAGTATAACATTTTATCGACTTTAAAGGGATTTGGAGACAGTTGTGGTCTGCACAATATACCCCTTCGATTCTGAAGGATTACGCTGACATTTGAGCAATTCCATTATGTTACCTATTCAACCACTCCTTAAGCACCGGCGTGTTTCCCGAAAAATGGAAAATTTCAAAAATTACACCAATTTTTAAATCAGGCAAATGAGATGATGTTACATGCTACAGAGGAATATCAACTACATCATCAATTCCAAAATTGTTTGAATTAGTATTAAGCAACGACTTTAAATCCACAATTGCGCGTCATATATCAATAAACCAGCACGGGTTGATGCCTGACCGATCCACATCAACTAATCTGGTTGAATTCACCAGTAAAATAATTAATGAGATAGAAAACCATAATCAAGTTGATGTAGCGTACGCGGATTTCAGTAAAGCATTTTATTCCATTTGCTATCAAAAAGCACTCCAGAGTTTATTTGCATTTGGGTTTTCACTCGATTACATAAATTGGTTCAAGTCTCACCTTTCAAACCGGCGACAATTTGTAATAATTGGAAATGAGAAATCAAACGTTATTAAAGTTACGTCTGGTGTTCCCAAAGGATCTCACATCGGGCCGTGGATATTGATTGTTTTCATAGATCAAATAACCGAGATAATCAAAAACTCAAACGTGCTCATGTTTGCTGATGACGTAAAATTTTTTCGAACTGTTAATGGAATGCTAGATACGATGAAACTTCAAGCAGACATCGATAGATTAAGTGAGTGGTGTGATCGCAACTCGCTTTACTTAAATATTAAGAAATGCAAAATCGTGTCATCAAGTGACCGTCACGCAAGCAACATAACATGGTGCAACATTCCGCAATATGGTGAAAAATATAATGGCAGATATCTAATCCTTTAGCATGGGAATTAAATTAAGTGAATAAAAAAAGTTGTTTTCGGCAATTGTGGTTTATTAGTAATCCATGCAACCAATTGGAGGTGAAATTTTCATAAACAATGGTTTGGGGCCAGAGATATTAAATTTATATGTTAATGAAAAAAAAGTTTCGATTGTTGCAAATAAAAGATATTCGAATAAATTAAAATCAATTGATACAATAAGTGATATAACAATAACAAAAAAAAGTGGGTGTCTGCAATACGTGTACAGACGTATGACGTGAATAAGTACAATGTAACGCATATATAATTTTATAGTTCTGCCCCAGGCAGCCATATTCCAAAACTTCTTCCAAAAATCATTTAAGAATCTCATTTCGGACCAATATATCCAAGAAATTACCGAGTTCCGTCCCAGGTGGTCATATTCCAGAAATTCTTCCAAAAATCATTTTAGAATCATATTTCCGACCAACATATCCAATCCCGTCATAATTGCTAAACAAATTGCCGAGTTCCGCCCCAGCAGGCCCAACGCATTTAAGAACCTCATGTCAACCCAACATGCAAAATCATATCATAATTGGTTAAGATAATATACGAGTTATATCCTAGCAGGTCATATTCCAGAACTTCTTCCAAAAATCATTTAATAATCCCATTTCCATCCAACATACCCCATCCTATCATAATCGGTAAGAAATTACCGAGTTTGGCCTCAGATGGCCATATTGCAGACATTTTTCCAAAAATCATTTAAGAATCCCACTTCCATCCAACATATACGATCCCATCATACTCGGTTATGAAATTATCGAGTTCCGTCCCAGGTGGCCATATTCCAGAACTTCTTCCAAAAATCATGTAAGAATTCCACTTCCATCCAACATATCCAATCCCATAATAATCGGTTAAGAAATTACCGGGTTCGGCCCCAGATGGCCATATTGCAGAACTTCTTCCACAAATCATTTAAGAGTTCCATTTTCATTCAACATACCCGTGAAATAACCGAATTCCGTCCCAGGTAGCCATATTCCAGATCTTCTTCCAAAAATCATGTAAGAATCCCATTCTGACCAACATATCCAATCCCATCATAATCGCTTAAGTAATTATCGAGTTCTGCCTTCAGGTGGTCATATTCCAGAACTTCTTCCCCAAATCATTTAAGAATTCCATTTCCATCCAACATATTCAGGAAATTACTGAGTTCCGTCCCAGGTAGCCATATTCCAAAACTTCCTCCAAAAATCATTTATGAATCTGATTCCCGACCAACAATTCCAATCCCGTCATAATCGCTTAACAAATTACTCAGTTCCGCCCCAGTAGGCCATATTCCAGAACTTCTTACAAAAACCAATTAAGAATCCCATTTCCATCCAACATACCCAATCCCATCATAATAGTTTAAGAAATTACCGAGTTCCGCCATCAGGTGGTCATATTCCAGAACGTCTTTCAAAAGTCATTCAAGACTCTCATTTCCGACCACCAAATCCAATCTCATCAAAATCGGTTAACAAATTACCGAGTTCCGCCCCAGAAAAGCATATTCAAGAACTTCACTCAAACTGATTTAAGAATCTCATTTCCGACCAACAATTACCCAATCCAATCATAATCGGTGAAGAAAATACAGAGTTCAATTCCAATTTCGATTAATTTTCGATGGCGGTGCTTTCCCCTCCACCGCAAGCGATTAGTCACAGTCCCCACTCAACGTAACGAATTCTTTGATTTTTTAGCTATCGAAGGCGAGCAATCTCTAGAAGTTGATGGTCGACCGCGTTTCAAAGAATTCGTTGTTTGACCAGCATATTTTAATAAATCAAGGATCTCTTTTTCGGGGTTTCCTGAATCTTTCAGTTCTCTCCTGTACCCACTTCAACTAGCAGCAAAAGCAAAATACTTTCTCAATACGTAAAAACTCTCAACGTACATTTTCGAGATTAAATAAATACTCTGTAGTACGATATGAATTGATCCAGTGAGTCCACTCCTTCCATAAGAGTTTTGTTCCATCTCTTCACGATATCAACGTCATCACTTCCGACCGATAATTGGACCCTAGGTAAATGGCTTAAATGTCTTTTATATAGGTTTACCTTTAATATATTGCTTGGTTCCGTATACGGAATGATTTGTTAATCTGTTGAAACGACTTTCGCGGCAGGTAGCTTCAAACAACGATTTCGGACAGCGTAACCATTGGACGAACTTTTACGAATATATCCGGGTTTTCCTTTGAAATATCTAAGATGTTTATCATGTGTTAATTGTTTCAGAGCTGGGTGAAGCCCCAACATGGTTCCCAATATAAACGTAAGCGTGACAATTTCTTGGAACCAATAAAAAAATGCAAGCTAAGGAACTTTTTGATTTCATTTTTATTGGTCACTTAAACTTTACATCCTGTTGTTGTGCATATAAATTGGTATGGAATGAAAATGATTCAAACAGCTCATCCGCCAAATGTTCGTAGCGTGATTTTGACAAAATTTCTTCTTCACTGGACAGATATTCAAAGGGAGGATTTATTTCGGGAGCTACAACATAATATTACGATGCCGTTGTATGTCACTTTTATTCGTAAATGGAATGGCGTCATATCGGCTTCTACTTGATCAAAAAACTCAATTATAACATTTTCCTTTACAATAACCAGTAGAATTATCTTGTCCTGTAGCAATAACTGCTCAAGAAATTCGTCTAACGGTTCATTTCAATATTTCTATAATTTCTTCATGGTCACTCATTTCTTCAATATCAGATTCCATCGGTAAATCAAATATTTCCTGTTCCGTAAGACGACGAAGAGACATGTTCTACATGTACATTTGTTGGGAGAAGATATTGAATGTGAGTAAAAGAGAAACACAAGCAATGCAACACAAGCCATATAATAACAATACGAAGCCATATAATGCAATATAGTACAAAATAACGCAAGTTTGTGTAATATCACGCAACATGATAGACATGACGCAACATGGTGCAATATCTAAATAGCAACATCCCACCACATGATGAAATAAGCCACATGGTGTAACACCACGCAACATGGTGCAACATGACGGCCCATCCGAAGGACTCCTAAAAATTATCTTGATATTAGAACTCGTAAATCGTGTCCCGCCAAGACGCAAAATAATGGAATGGATCACACAGCATCCCTCAACAACATGCCACGTTGTGCAACATAGTGCAATATGACCAAACATAATGAAACATTCCAGAACGCAGTGAAATACACCACAACATTGTGCAACGTAACGCAACATCATGCAATATGAGGCAACACGGTGCAACGTGACGCAACACGGTGCAACATCACGAAATATATTGCGGTGCAATATCACTGCCTATCCGGGGAATTCTACATGAACTATCTAATCGGGCTATACCACAGTTCATGAAGAAATCAACGAACTACTCAGGATTTTTGATACTCATTTGACGTGGTCAGCAAGAACCAGAGTTGGATTCCATAGTGTATGCAATTGAGAATGACAGTAACTCAGAGTTGTACAGACGTGTTGAGGTAACCGAGAAAATCAAACAAATTGTAACGTATGAATAATGCCGGTAAGTACGACCTACAGAAAAATGAGAAACTCATTGGTGGCGATGCTCACGAATGATCCTGAGGAGCCAGGAATTAGGAGGAATGATAGCGATATGAACGGGTTAGCTGGTGAAAGTTGACAATGGAAGTATTGGTTGTTTTCGGGGATGACACTGAGAGTCGGAAGATATGCGAGCAGGTGGTGCCTAGTGTGGAGGAGACGTGTGGCACGCTAGTAGTGACGGAGTGGGTTATCACGAGTATGAGGCAGATATAGATCGGGTAATGGAGAGTAGCTGCTAGGTTGAATGGCTTTGGGAAACGCGGACGAAGGTAAAGTTGAATTGGCTTGCGTTCACGATCTAACCTATAAAGGCGGAAGTTTGGATCCTGTTCGGGACAAACTATTGGTTTGATGGGCAATTAATTCAGCATGGGCGAGACATTTATTCAATGAAAATTGCTTATTGAAAGTTAAGCAAATTAACTAATTTTGTTTGTAACATTAGTGACATCTAGGTTTAAGTAGTAGCATTAGAGATAATTTTATAACAGTTTTGTGGTATTGCAGATTATATCAGAATTAGTGTGGAACAAAACCGAAAGTCAATAAGGGATGTAGTGACCAGAATGAGGAGTCATTTGGGAGATTCGGAACTCGAATGGTTAAAAAGCAAAAGTGAGTGGCGGGAAAATAGTAAGTGGTGTTAAGTGGAAATAGTGGCATGTTTTAAAAACATTTATAAATGGTAAATAGTGAATTAACAAAAACTGGTGTAAGTTATTTGTAGTGGTGTTTTTGTATAAAACGGGCAACTATTATCAGAATATTTCTGGCATTTTCGAGAATACTAGTAGTAGTTGTAAGGGTTAAGTAAATAACGGGCATCATTCAAAGATTATTTCCGCTATATTCGGGAATATTCTGGAAGTGTAGAAAATACGACATTCACAATTCAGTAACACGAACCGGACTTGATAGGGCAAATTCGTAACTATCCACCACTGACCATTTTAAAGATATGTTCGGTATTTCAAATTTGCTGCCCCGTCGTTCAATGGGTTTTAATTAATTCGTTAAATGCCTTAATATTTAGGGTTTTATAGCCCGTAATAACGTACAACATAACTATATATTTTTCTTCTATGATTTGAATCGATTTGTTGAGAAAATTTATTCCATTACAGACCATTCCTAGCATTAAAAATGTCCATAACCTCCAACCTATTTTTAAAGATATTAAATCATTTTTTTTTTGATAATCAATTTTCGATGTAAGACCATCATTTACATTTTCTCCGTAAACCTCAGCATATTAATTATGGTGGTAACAACAAAAAACCACACGTCCACCGGAACGTATCCCAATTCCCCAGTCGGGGGAGGAAAGTATAAATGTGTACGATACAGCCACCCTACCATCTGCCTAGCCAAAAATATGTCATTCGATACCTCGTATGACGAGAAAATACAATGATGGATGAAAATTGATTTATTACAATTTAATTAGATAAAGTTTTACCGGAAAAATTTTCATGTATGTGTGGGAGGTATGTAGTACGGTTCGAGATAAGTGCCGAAAAATATTTACTAACTAGAATTAGTGTATGTTATTGGTGTTTCAGACATTTTTCTACGAAGTTTTTTGTTCGTTTGCGTTATAAAGTCACCCAATTTTTGGAAAATCAATCATTTATCTTACACGAGTGTGTACTTAAAGAACACGAGTATGTATTTGTGAGATGCATGAATAGAATTTCAATATTTTCGTTTGAAGTTTAAAACATCTGGGATAAACGTACATAGCATATAACTCTTAACTCGAGTGCGCGTGTGTGTGTGTGTGTGTGTGTGTGGGTGTGGATTTCGATTTAAAATCGGTTTGTCAATTATTATTGAGTGAAATTAGATTTTAAACGAAAAGTTGGAAAGACACAAAAGAAAGTGGTATAATGTATACCAAATTGTAGAGGGGGTGGAATGTGGGGCGCCCAATTTTTTTTTTGTATGTGTGTACACAAGCGTTCATCAAAATCGTTTTAAGGTGAACATTTTTATTTTATTTTATTAACTGTAAAATAGAAGTAGGCAGCTATATACGATAGTTAAATCAATATGTTACCCTTACCCTGGGGTAGATATTAAATATTTACCTTTGTTATTTTTCACGTCGGCTCAATTTTACCTTTTGTACGGGATTTTGTTTTATTTTCGTTTGGTAAAACCTATTACACGTTTTCTTCTCGTTTTATTGTTCGAATTTTGTTGTTTGTTTCGGTGAAGAGATACAGAGAAAGGTAACAGTGTTTGTATATGCTCATGCGAATATGTTATGTATAGTATGTGGTTTACTGGTATTCTTTGAAAGCTTTGTGGAGCAACGAGGAAAGCTAAATTTAATTTTAAATATTTGGGAATATAGTGTGTACCCTAGAGATTAATTTCTTTATTCAACCGCATCGTAACTAACGTAAGTTATAATAAATATTTGCCTTTATAGTGTATGATAATTTTTAGATTCTAAGAATATGAAGTGGTTTTGGTATAAAATAGTTTTCGCTGTTAACTGTTTTGGAACAGTCGTTTGATTTCGCGAAATGATAGGTGTATATTGAGAACGATAACCATATTGTTGAATACTATGATAGGGGTAGCGCAACATCAAACTGATGAACAAAAAGTCTTGCATACCTTATAAAATGCTGTATAAGACAGCGGAAATTTCTCAGCGGAAAATAAAATATTTCGCTACTCGCCGCAAGTGGCAGCACAATCACAAAAGAGAATTTATTTTGTTATATAATTACCAGCGGAAACTTTTTTTTCATTTTGTATCTCTTTTTTCACAAAATAAAACATCCCAGCGGAATAAAATATTAAAAGTGGAAGTTTTTGAGATATCGGCGAAAAACTGAAAATAAACTAATAAAAAAATTTTAATTTTCAAAAGTATTGGTTATGAAATGGCCTAGTTTAGTCCAGCATGAACAGATCCTAGAATTTTGTCCTAAGTTTTGGATCCCTGATCAATACTTTTATCCAAATTGCATCGTCATTCTTTTAGAATGGCGGAAAGATGGATTACTGTTAAATTTCAAGGTTTCATTTACCGAGTTCCTTTACTTCGATGATGAACCACTTTGTCATTTTAAGGATCACTTCTAATATTTTATAACGCTGGGAGGTTTTATTTAGTGAAACAAGAGATACAAAATGAAGAAAAAGTTTCCGCTAGTAATTATATAACAAAATAAATTCTCTTTTGTGATTATGCTGCCACTTGCGGCGAGTAGCTAAATCTCCTATTTTCCGCTGAGGAATTTACGCTGTCTTTTACAGCATCCTTATGAAACAGGTAGGAGTATGGAACTGTATAGCACCCAAAAACAACGTTTTGAAAGAATTGACTAAATCTTACTAAATTTTTCTTATTGAATGATTGTGGGGTAAATTGAATGATAATGATCAATTGATCTAAAATATCAACAAAAATATTATAAATTTATTTAACACATTCATGTAATTTAAAATGCAACAATTATAACTTAATTATTAAAAGAAACAATAATGATAAATAAAAAAAAAGAAAGATTTAATCTCGAGTATCATAAAAGTAAGTTAACTATGGCTTTTGATGACAGGGATGGCCAACTGAACTAATTGACAAGTTTGAGCACTTTCCTCATACTTGTGGCCTGATATAGAGAGGTGGTTTGAATTGATGCTCAAATTGTTTAGGCTTGAACTATTTAATCGCTTACTAAACTGCTATAAACTATTTGCTTGTTCACAAACGAATGAGTTTTGATGAGAGGGTGACCACCTGAACTAATAGACAAGTTTGAGCATTTCCTCATTCTTGTGGCCTGAAATAGAGACGAATGAGGGGGTAGCTAACTGAATTACTTGACAAGTTTGAGCACATTTTCATACTTGTGGTCTAATATAGAGGGGTGGTTTTGATTGATGTCCAAATTGTTTAGACTTGAACTATTTAATCGCTTACTAAATTGTTATAAACTATTTGCCCATTCACAAGCTGTTAAGAATTACAATTGTATCATTCCGTAGCAACGTTTGTTATGCGATCCAGGCACTAAGTACTTTTTTTATTCCAGTTTTTGGTCCTATAGTCTCCGATTTGTTTTAACATCTTACTTAACTTACTATCAATAGAATAATTAACCCTCCGCGTTATTAGCCGTTTAGATGCCGCTGTAAGTACGGTCTGGACAAAGAAAAATTATTTGAAAAACTTGAATTGTAGGAAATGTGTTGATTGGTGGATGCATTGATAATTTTAGCATACTTCTATTTGATGGTTTAACAATTTATCGAAAAATCACCGAAAAAGGAATTAATTGAAAACTGAAAACGACAGATCACTTTTTACTCATTCTAGGTAGCAGCCCTAAGAGTAGTTGTACAGATAATGGTGAAGTTACTTGCATTAATGGTCATGCTTACACGTTCTTTCGTCATAGTTAGAGTGGACCGGTCCAGTTACTAAAAGTGATCCAAACGGGGAGAGGGCCAAAAAGATGTTACCAAGGCGCTTCATCTGAATTTGATCGGCGATTTATGTACGGATGTGTTTATATCACTGAAGCGATTTACTGGTCGAGGAGATCTTCATAATGCCAAATACAGCAGCGACAATACAAATTAGTTGTGTTATCGGCGATCAAAGGAAAATTGTCGAGCTCTTTGCGATATTGCTGCCAAATCACGCAATGAACAGGTATCTGCTTATCTTGGACCTCATAAAATAAAGTGCCACACTACTTTTCCTTCTGCTCCACATTTTGGGAAGCGGGCGTAAAATCAATAAAAACTTTTCATCGGGTATTGGGTGAATTAGCAAAAACGTTTAAGTAATTGTAAACCCTTCTCATCCAGATAGAAGCGCAATTGATAATTTGCGACGATTTGAGAATCTTAACACCTGCGTATATTTAGTTGGCTCTTCAATGCTGGAGGTCACTTTGTATTTTTATTTTAATATTATTTTATTACAAAATTGTTTCTATATATTTTTAGTAATGGCACTACCATCAATCTTTAAAATTACTACAAAGATCCTGTCCTTGAGAGGATAATATAAAGATTTTAAATAGCAACGAAATCTCTGCCCAGGCAGCTTCAATTCCTGCAATCAGATATTCGTTGTATTGTTTGATATTTAAATCAGGGGAATAAGGTGGCCATGGTAAACACTTTGACTCGCAATCCACGAATTTACAATTTTTTTTGGCATTATATATGGAAGCATTATTTTGTTGAAAAATCAACTTAAAGGGCCCAAATAGCTCCTGAATTTCTGGAAAACCTGATTGCAGTATATCCTTATATGAAGTTCCAGTCAATTTATTGGAAACAAAATTCAATTTAATAGCGCCCCAATAAGAAATTGCACCCCATACCACTACTTCATCTTCTCTGGCATGATGGCGAGTCAAAAATTGTACTTTTTTGCGAATGTCATGAAAATAATAATTACAGCCCTCAGATCCATCTAATTTTTTTCATCTAAGTTGTCCATTTTTTCATCCGAAAAATAATCGCGGGTAACCTTTCGAATCAAACGTTAAATATTTTCGCCAAGCACCGAATTCTTCAGACAACCGCAAATCAACAATTTACATCGAGAATTAAGGAAGTTTTGGAAAGTCGAAGAACCAATTGGGCGAATTACATTTGTTTTCGTTAGGTAGAAAATATTATTTCCAAATTAATGTGAAACCTTTTACAAGAACAGCACGACCAGAAATACAATAGAGCAATTTGTCGCAAGGCTCTCTTTTAAAAATCCACGATCACCATTAGGCAGCATCATTCGAAGCAGCAAAACAGAAACTATTCGCTACGGAAAGAAGATCATCAGGATTTTGTGAAGCCTGTACCAGTAGAATGCGATCACCGATATTATCTACCTCATCATGCAATACTAAAGCCAACAAGTAGTACCACAAAACTTCGAGTTGTCTTCGATGCATGCTGTAACACCAGCAACGAAGTATCTTTTAATGATGTATTGCAAATTGGTCCGAATTTACAAAATGATTTGTCTCCCCATAGTAGCCAACAGAGAAAAAATTTATAGGCAAATTCTTGTTAATTCCGAGGGCCCCATTTTCATCAGATTTATGGCGGGAAAATCTAAAGGGGAACATCAGGGTTTTTAAGCTGAGCACCGTGCCTTATGGAACTGCTTGTGCATCATATTTAATGGAATTGACCAGCAGTTACATCCAAAGGCGGGGTACGTGATAGTTAACGATATAATTATACAAAAGAATGGATTCAATCTATGAAAAAGAAAATCGAACAGCCAAGAATTCTTGAATTCCGTTTCTTCGCATGAGCTGCAAAATATTCGGAAATTAATAGAATATGATTCGTCAATAAGAACGTTAGGAATTATTTGAAATCCATAATCTGATTAATTCTTTTAAGATACACAGAAAGAACGATAAAACAATTTCGACTAAGCGGAAACCCCTATTAATAGCATCAAACGCTTATGAGTCATTATGGGGAGGCTTGCACCAAGAGTCAGCTAATTTACAATAGTGCTACAGAAATTGAGGGTGAAGAACAATATCGCAAAATCGTAGATCTAAATTTATCAGTCACTGACGGAACTTGAAACAATTCGCTTAACGACATTAACTCTACATCATCCGAACCAGTTCCAGTTGTTTGCGTTTTGTGACGCATGCGAAGCGTCTTATATTGCAGTGTAAACCACAGTAAAACATCTTCTACGCAAAAACACAAGGTGGCACCAAATAAAAAAATTTCTTTGCCTAGTTTGGAATTATGAAGAGACGTACTTTTGTGCAAATTAGTGAAATGTTGTGCCCAAGCGCTACAGTACGATAAGGACCAATTGTTGCCTGGAAAAATCCCATGATTGTCAGTCAATCGAATTCCGACGTACCGCGAAGGAGGAAAACATTCGTGGGATTCTGAGAGATAATTGGTAGATGTCACATCTTGGTGGCATATACCACAATGGTTAAGGGAACCTCAAAGTAAATGGCTAAAGTTAAAATCAACTAGTTTCCAAATTGACCACAATACATTCAAGAAAAGGCCAAAATATGTTTACAAAATTCGACAAATAATGATATTTATCCTCAGAATTGGCTGGCTGCATCTTCGATAACAGCATTGTCTTCAAAACAGTTTCATCACGGGGCGTGAATGAGATGAATGATGCAGAAACCATCATACTTCGCAATGTACAAAACCAGACTGCAATTGCATTAATCGGCTAAGCATCCATTGATTTGTCCGAACAATCATGTATTTTACCAATTTGTTCGTGATATTCACATCCATCATATACTCATATACTCATGTAGGTAACTCATTAACGTTAACTCGATATTGATATCACAGAAACGATCAAAAGATGTCCGATTTGCCAACTGTACAATGCAACAAGAGGCAAATATTTCTAAAACGTTGAGAATGGTTTCGATGGATAGTGACTGGTGACGAGGAATGAATTTTTTACGAAAACCTCAAGAGGAAAAAATACTACGCTTTGCCCGCCCAATCGTTGCCATCGATCTCAACATCAACACTAAATACGAACATTCATGGATCAAAGGATATGCTGTATATCTGGAAGGACCAAAGAGGCGTTGTGTACTACGAGCTGCTATAAGAGCCGTACATTACGAGTAAAACGACAAGAATAAGTAAGAATAAGAAAGGCACGATACAGTAATTCTTCTGCATGATAACGCTCGGTCTCACGATGCAAAAGTCGTAAAACAATATTTGGAAACGCTCGAGCGAGATATTTTACCGCACCCGCCGTATTCTCCAGACATTGTTCCTTCTAATTACTGGTTACTCCGACAGATGCAACACGATTTGGCAGGTCACCGGTTCACTTCTTTCGAAGAAATTGAAAAATGGTTTCAAACTTGGATCGCCTCAAACGACGAAACATTTTTCCGAGAGGTGGGAAAAAGTCGTAAGCAGCAATGGACAATATTTTAATTAATCTGTTCAACGCTTTTGAAGTTAGACCTAAAACAACAAAAACAAACGAAAGTGTGTTTGTATTGGTAAAAATTATATAAAAGTGACATTTAGGCGAAATATCGAAATATTTGAATATTTTTCGAATTGAGTTTCCAAAAACAACATTTTTCGGATTGGCTTAAAATAAATACTTTAATAACCTGCGCTACACTAAGAATTTAGGATTTTCGTAAGAAATTGAATATCTCGAGAGTTAAGATGTTTATCACTTGGTTCTGTATGATTTTCTGAAAGGTTACGATTAGGACTTTCAAACTTCTAAACCATTTAAAGAGATAATGGGGTTCACGTAAGAATTTAGGATTTTCTTAAGAAATTGAATATCTCGAGAATTAAGATGTTTATCACTTAGTTCTGAATGATTTTCTGAACGGATACGATTAGGACTTTAGAACTTCTAAACCATTTAAAAAGATAATGGGGTTCACGTAAGAATTTAGGATTTTCTTAAGAAATTGAATATCTCGAGAATTAAGATGTTTATCACTTAGTTCTGGGTGATTTTCTGAAAGGTTACGATTAGGACTTTCAAACTTCTAAACCATTTAAAGAGATAATGGGGTTCACGTAAGAATTTAGGATTTTCTTAAGAAATTGAATATCTCGAGAATTAAGATGTTCATCACTTAGTTCTGGGTGATTTTCTGAACGGTTACGATTAGGACTTTGGAACTTCTAAACTATTTTAAAAGATACTGAGGTTCACGTAAGAATTTAGGATTTTCTTAAGAAATTGAATATCTCGAGAATTAAGATGTTTATCACTTAGTTCTGGGTGATTTTCTGAAAGGTTGTGATTAGGACTTTCAAACTTCTAAACCATTTAAAAAGATAATGGGGTTCACGTAAGAATTTAGGATTTTCTTAAGAAATTGAATATCCCGAGTATTAAGATGTTTATCACTTAGTTCTGTATGATTTTCTGAAAGGTTGCGATTAGGACTTTCAAACTTCTAAACCATTTAAAAAGCTCATGGGATTCATGTGTTCAAATAAATAGTTTAATAACCTGTGCTATAAGCGTGTGAAATTTGTTGTAAACCAGACCTAAAGTTAGTTTTTTCTTAGTTAGGAAAAAACTAACTTTAGGTCTGGTTTAGAATAATCCTTCACATGCATTCTGTTCAATCATTTTATTTTAAAATAACGGCGTTTTTAAATTAAAAAAACCCACCGAATTCGTTTATACTCCTTCCGTAACAAGGTAAAAGTTGTCAATCTGGAAGCGTTTTATTGGTAGACGTGGAATTCGGTCGCAAATTTGGTGCGACGATGGATCCAACTTCAATGGTGCCAATCGAGAATTGAAGATAATTATTTCTTCTTGTATTCTTCTATTTTGGAGGTTTGTGGGAATCCACAGTAAAGTCGTTCAAATTTAATTTGAAATGGGTTTCAAATATCAACCTGTTGTTTAAGGTGCCCCCGACGCTCTTTACACAAATCGAGGCATTTAGGCATTCTAAATTCAAAACTACTATGAATACGTCATCTTTAATTCATTTTTATGTTTCATTTTTCACCTCATCCATCACATCTTACATAATTGTGACGATTATATTCCAAATACAATATTCAAAGTGCTTGTTAACGAATGTAGTTATCCCCTTATGTGTAAAAGTTACAACCATATATAGGTATAACGGCTAATATATGCTAATAGCCTAGCAAACAATAAACTTAGTAACACTAACACCATTATACATAACAGCAGTTACACTATTATGCAAATAAATTTCCTAATAACTTTGAAACTACTGTGTATTACCTTATTACAAAAATACTTTTAAGCTTTTTGGAAAGACAAAACAAAAAAATATGTTTTTCCCATTTTTCTTCCGCTAAATATATTTTTACGCTTTTCACAGTATTTTTTATATTTTATGATATTTTTCAAATGAAAATTAGAATATTTATGTACATTTTAGCAGATGAAAAACTAAAATCCCGATTTTTCTCGAACAAAAAAGCTCAGTACGGAATTTTTTCTGTATATGGAACTTTGAAAAAAGGGTTGATGATTTACATATATGAAAAAATATTTTAATTTAAAAAATGCTTTTAACAAGAGCTAAAGCGTATATCAGATAGGTATATATGGCTTAGCGGAGGCCATGTAGAATCCATCGAGTTTGTTAATGATCAAGGTATGCATAAAATATTCTACATGTCATCACAGCTGTCGTACAATCACAAAATAATTTCTCGATTTTTAAAAAAAGTCCAGCGCTTAAAGTGACGCGAAACAAAAAATCTAAACTGTCAATCAGACTGTTTATGTATGTATATCCACAGACTAGTTTTAGATTAGTTAGAACGTGTGAACAGTTTGGCAGGGTACACAAAACCGACACGAACATTTTCAATATACAATGAAAGCATAAAAGCGATAAGTAAATACGAAAACAATACAAAAAAATGCAAGAGAAAATAATTTTCCCAAGTCGATTTTCCAGATAAAGTACTAAACAAATTTTGTTGTTTTCCTTTATCGATAATACTTTTACTCGTGTACACAACACACTTCACTTCGGGATTTCACATTCAATTCCAATTTTTAACACAAAAACGGAAAAACTATAATCAGCTTATATCATTGTGCTGCGCTGCTTTTGAGTATTTGTGTTTCGCTAACAAATTTTTTTTTGTTAACATTATTTGTTTGGGTTTGTTTGTGTTTGCTTGCTTGTTGTTATTTATTTGAATGGAATTTAAAATATTATTTTTCAATTTCACTAAATTACTTAGGAAAATAAAAATCTTGTGTAATTTATTTATTATTTTTATTTTTATGATTTTCGTTTATGTACAGCGAACATTTTCATTTTTTTTTCAACTATAAAATTTTGAACAATAAAATCACTATATGGCTATATGTGGAGTACATACATGCATTTATATGTTGTGGAAAACATAAAAACATGTTGGTTATAACAACGAAATTACTGTAGAATAAAAATAAAATTTATTAATCAATTTAAATTTAACGATTTTTTCCTTTCCTGCTGATTGTGTGTATGTGAAAATTCCTGTGCAATTTTCATTTTTGGCATTATGTATTTTTTTATGCTACATATCCTACTGTATTATACTCGAACACAAAAATAATCATAATATGTATTATGTGTACGTAACATATACGAGTATATACTCGTACATACTTAATAAAGAAGTTGAAAGATATTTGGTTATTTTTTATTTTCTGTGCTTCCTTTTTTAGGGGGATGGCTTTCCGCAGCAATGATTTGATTTCATCGCGGGTGTTAAATATGATTACATTGTCAGAATCAAAATTCAATTAAATGAAATGAATTTTATTTTATTATTTATTACTTAAGTGGTGTATTCTATTCCGCTACGGCTAGTCCTGCCCTGATAGGAAATTATCTTTATTCTCAACGAGAGTAAATGGGTTTGCTACCATAAAAAAAACCATTGCATTTTAGTAATTACGAGGGACGAATGAAATTTTATATTACAAAAATCTACTGAAACGATCAATGCATGGACCGAAATTATCCTGCGAAAAATACAAAGATTCTCGGATGCAAGAAGATCCAACTGATTTACAAATCATCTAGTAATTTATCGTTCATAAATTATATTCTTGTGTGGGAGGGTTGGAGGGTTGTAGCCCTTTGACTACTCCCCTTTACAATTTTATTATATTTTAGTCGATCTGATTGGATCTAGTAGATCATGTGGTTTCTTCCTTCACAGCCGTCTTACTAGGTTTGAATCATCCAACATACGACGTATCACAGCATTTTGGTGTAGACGTTGCATGTGTTTTCTCCTGTGCTTGCTTATTTTTTCACTGAAATATCCATTCGGACTTCCTCCACGTAGGACTTTGCTTTGGAATGACTAGATGATATTGACATTGGTTTTCTTTGTACAGCCCCAGAGCTGAATACCGTAAGTCACATAGGTTTTAGAATTTGCCGGTATAGTAGCAATTTATTATCTAGAGTTAGCTCAGAATTTCTTCCTAAGAGCCAATCCATCTTTCTGTATTTGATGTTTAACACTTCTTTTGTATTTTCACATGTTTTTTCCATTTTAGTTTCGTGTCTAGGGTCATGCCTATATATTTTGCCGTGTTTGCATAGGGAATTTGCTACCAGATCCAGTTGACCTTCTTGTTGGTTCCCGAACACTACCTTGTGATACTCTTGGTGATATTTTCTTAATTTCTGAGTATTCACCATCTAATTTAACTCGAAAGTGTCGGTTAGATATGTAAGATTTTAGAATCTCATAGAACTGCTTTGGCAAGTCTCTTTGTAATTTATATTCCAAGCCTTTATGCAATACTCTGTGTTATGCAATACTCTGTTATGCAATACTCTAAGGCCTGTGCTACATCCAAGAAGACGCTTGAACATACTTTCTTTTTTTCAAGTACGTCTTCAATTAGGTTTGTAATTCGGTGTACTTGTTCTATTGTTGAATGGTTTTCTCTGAAGCCAAATTGATGTGGAGGAATAAGATTTATTTCTACTATTTTTGGTTTCAGTCTCTTTAGGAGTAGTTTCTCGATTAATTTTGAAATTATTGGAAGTAACGAAATCTGCCTATACGAGTTTTTGTCATTTAGTGGTTTGTTTGGTTTAGGTATCATAATTACTTCTGCCACTTTCCATTGATTTGGAACGTGTTTAAGTCTGAACACTGTGTTAATTATTTAGAGTAGTTTACGTAGTACTTTTTCAGGAAGAGCTTTTACTATTTGTCCTGTAATTAAGTCATATCCAGAAGATTTCTTTGTATTTAGGTTAAGATTGATTTCCTCTTTTAATTCTTGTAATGTGACAGGAGATATATTGCAGTTATCCATTTTATATACTGGTGGTATGTTTTCCTTCTGCAGTTTGTCTAGGTAGAGGCTGGAACATGTTCTCGAGGTGGGTTGCAAACAACGAAGCTTTTTGCTTTGCACTTATGCCAATGTTCCATCATCATTTTTAACTGGTGGAATTTGTAGTTTAGGTCGTTTTAAACTTTTTGTCGCTTTTCAAAGGAAGTACTCGGTATCATTTCCCCAGTAAGACCACTCAAGTATTTATTAATGGATTTGTTTTTGATTTCTTTAATTAGCAAGTTTAGTTTATTGGATTGCCAGGCCTTTCTTGCTGTTCGTTTTGCTGCAACCAGTTTCCTAACTTCCAGAGGATAAATAGCATTTTGGCGCATTTCTTTTGAACAGAGGGAGTACTACTCCACGCCGCTTCTTGTATACTGTTGTTGAGTTGTTGTAGTTCTTCTTGTAGCTATATCGGTTTCTTAATTGGCCAGCAGGTTTTTTTGTTAGTTAGCGAAGGTGGACTAGTTTTTTAACAATCGTTGCATTGATTGTCATAATAACAGGCGTGTGATCCGACATAATCCCCTCGCTACTTTCTAGGTTTAGTTTTCGTCTATACTTTTGGTGATAAAGAAGTCAATGATATCGGGTATTTTGTTTCTATCTGTAGGCCAATAAGTTGGTTGATTTTCAAAATGGAAATTGCAATTGCCTAGTCTTCCTGCTGCAAACAGCTCTCTTCCTTTTTTAGCGGTTACTCTTGATCCCCTATTGAAAACGCGGAAATCGAGGAAACTATGGAATATTAAGAGAGTGAGGAGAATACCGAACTAAATTTTAGGCTGGATGCCTCTCTAGCATACCATACATAAAATGTCAAACCCAAACCGGCGATATCCTCAAATTCCTGATCGATACTGGTGCAAACAAGAATTTCATTTGTGACCAGTAAGACAAAAATTCAACAGCTACCAATAATAAATTCAAAATTAGATCGACCGGAGGACATATCGAAATCGCAGGAAAATATGCGGACAATTTTTTAAAAGCATCGATATCTACAAAAACATAGAGTTTTTCGTTCTACCAGGATTAAAAACTTTCGACGGCATCAACGGGGACGATACTTTAAAAGAACTAGGTGCGATTATCGATCGGGGAAACAACATTCTGACGCTTAATTCGAACATTAAAATTCCACTTTACGAGAAGCAGGCACCTAAAATCAATAATTTGGAAACCAGGGATAGTCATCTCTCTGCCGAATTGAAAGATGGTATACAAATGATGCTCTCAAAATATAAAACACTATTTGGACCTTTAAATGACGTAACACTTATAGAGAACACAGTAAAGGCTGAAATAAGAACAACAACCAATGAAGTGATCTACACAAAATCCTATCCGTATCAATTAAATATGAGAAAATAAATCGAAGAACAGATCGACAAACTCTTAAAGGATGGGATCATACAACCTTCCAAGAGCCTATATAACTCACCCATTTGGGTAGTGAAGAAAAAACTAGACGCTTCCAATATACAAACATAAGTTTAAACGCTGTCACAATAGCAGATACATATCCAATTCCGGATATATCTGATACCATCGAGAACCTAGGTTCTTCACCACTATAGACCTCACATCTGCTTTCCACCAGATCAAAATGAAAGAATCGGATATGCCAGAGACCTGCTTTTCCACTATGAATGGGAAATACGAATGCTTCAGACTTCTTTTTATTCTTAAGAATGCACCAGCCATCTTCCAAAGGATGATGAATGACGTTTTAAATGAGTCCATTGGCAACATTTGCTACGTATGAAAGCACAACTGTGTCGTTCGGACGCATAGAAGTTTAATGAAATTAACCCAATGTGAAGATGTTAGTACGTCACACTTAATAAATACTCTCCCTAACCCGAACCTTTTATATTACGGGCTGTAGATGGGACCAAATATCGATAGTTTGGGTAAATTAATAATTTTTAGAGCTTAAAACTCAATTGTGTCGCTCGGATCTAATCCGAATCTTTTTTAATACGGGCTGTAGATGCGACCAAATATCGATAGTTTGGGTAAATTAATAATTTTTTGCGCTTAAAGCTCAATTGTGTCGCTCGGACCTAATCCAAACCTTTTATAATACGGGCTGTAGATGGGACCAAATATCGATAGTTTGGGTAAATTAATAATTTTTAGAGCTTAAAGCTCAATTGTGTCGCTCGGACCTAATCCGAATTTTTTATAATACGGGCTGTAGATGGGACCAAATATCGATAGTTTGGGTAAATTAATAATTTTTAGAGCTTAAAACTCAATTGTGTCGCTCGGACCTAATCCGAACCTTTTATAATACGGGCTGCAGATGGGACCAAATTTTGATAGTTTGGGTAAATTAATAATTTTTTGAGCTTAAAGCTCAACTGTGTCGCTCGGACGCATAGAAGTTTAATGAAATTAACCCAATGTGATGATGTTGATACGTCACATTTAATTAATACTCGCCTTAATCCGCACCTTTTATAATACGGTCTGTTAAGGTTCCCAAGTATCTGTAGTTTGAGTAATTTAGCGATTTTTTTTTTAAGTGAATCGTGGTTTTTTACAAAATATTAGAATTTTGGAATTCGAAAAACTATTGGGCCTTCGTTCTCATGAAAATGACTTGTAATCAACCCTTAATGATCATATGGGTTTACTTCGTCTAAAAACACCCTCTATATGTCGTTTTAAAATAACTGGTGCAACCAGAAACCCAATACGGATGTACCTCTACTCAACAACTATAAAACATTTTTTTATTTTATATCAATATGTTAACTCGCAACTCGCAATAAAGTATTTTTTTTTAATTTTGCATTATTTTTTGCTTTATTTGTATGATTTTTACACATAGTTTTTTAGCATCTTAATGACAAATACTGGGAGGACATTGTTATCCTCGGATACAAATTTTTACATTAAGTGATCGCAATTTCTGGGTTGACATTGATCGAATAGTTAATTTTCACTATAGTGGTAGCTGGGTCAAAATTATTTTATGGGATGATGTTTTAGTGTCGTTATAGTTTTTACTTGGATGAGAATTATGGCAGAAATCCTGGGCTAACAGTAATATCCTGGGATGGAACACCTGTCATGATAGTTTAGTGTTGCCATTTGTCAGTTTTCTGGGATGAAAGCTGCGAGCTAACTTTATATACGTCTGATGGGACCATCATAGTAAAAGAGAGAATTGTAAGCCAATTTTATAAAAGTGTTGGAATTAACAAAAGTATAGAATTTTTCGTTCTGCCCGGACTCAGATCATTTGATGGAAAAATCGGAGACGTCACTTTGAAAGAACTAGGAGCCCTCCTAATACCGAATATAAAGATACCACTAAAAGAGAAAACATCAGCTTAAGTAAATAATCTGGAAATACGAGACAACCACGTCATACAAATCAAAACAAATAAAACCTTCAAAGGATCCTATCAAAATTCAAAACATTGTTAGGACCTGTCAATAATACTGAACCCATCTATACCGATATACATGCCGAAATTAAGGCGAATACAGGATGATCATCGATTACAAGAGACCGAATGCAGTAACAATATCAGATGCGTATCCGATTCCATATATCGGACACCCTAGCAAATCTGGGCAATTCAAAATTTTTTACGACAATCGGCCTCACGTCTGGATTCCATCAAATCCAATGGTAAATACGAATTTTTAAGACTTTCCTTCGGATTGAAGAATGCTCCCGCCATTTTACACAGAATGATCGACAACGTTCTGAAGGAGTTTCGACCGGGTAGTAGTAGGTCGCAAGTGTTCAACTAAATTATCCAGATCATATAATAGTCGAATAAAGAGACAATAATAGTTGAACGAAACGCTGAACTGGCGGAGTATATGGCACGCCAATTTGATGCAGTAACTTTTTTCAGAGTAAATGCCACTTAATATATTCGACTTACAAAGATCTCACAACAAAATATACATATACAGATTCATCCTATTCGCATCACATTTCGAATGACATTTTAGATTAAACGACATATCTACAATAAAACAAAACTTTTCTAAATTGGTATATAATATGTCGGAAATAAAGTTTCCCCCCTCCTCTCTAATAAAAAACTTTGTTTTATTGTACAAAAAGCTCAATCGTTATATACTTTTAACCCACATCGAATAAAATTAAAACACAATTTTGTAAAAGGAAAGCTATTTACTAACTGTACCACATCCACCACCACAAAATAGTAACACAACAAAAATTTCTCAGATACACATACCCTACCTCAATCATGTAGTTTATGTAAATATATGGAAAATCTAATTCCAGGGCCTAGATGGCTATCCAAAATAATACTTGTATTTATGAATTGACATTATACGCCACATCAATTATTGTTATTATAAAACTGTCCCAAATGTCATTAATATGATAATGCCAAAATATTAATGACATTGTGTATGCGATCAGTGTACAGACCAATTTACACCCACCCATCCTGCCATCGACCAGACAAAGCCAGAAAATTATAATTTTCCGTTCATCTTTCGAAACCAAATATGGAAATAATCTATTCAGGATAGATAAAAAATTAATATCCTTTCTTCTTTTGTTTTAAAGAGCACACACCTTTCCTGCCTTCCTAATTCTTACCTATCGTCTAAGGTAAAAACTTAATTTTCTTTATGTTTTGACATTTTACGTTACCATAAAGGAAGAACACAAGAAATACACATAAAGTGATCCATTTACATTTGGTATAAAAATTTACAAAAAAAAAATTTAAACTTAATATTTTTTTAAGACAAACCATAATCTAATTAAACTTTTTGTTAAAAATATAATTAAAACTTTTTCAGTTGAAATTATTTTTTTTATTTCAACTTTAACAAAAACAACAAAAGAAGAATATACGTACAGTGTTGTAAATGTCGTGTAAAGGGTGACCCCGATATACCGGAAATGAATTAAATATTCTCAACTTCCAGTACTGAGATACTAGCATATGATCACCCATCCTCCCTTTAATACTAATTTCTGCATTTTTACGTTGCTTTCTAATACATTCCTGTTGCGTACAAATGATTGCCCCCTAGCGCCTTAATAATTAGTGTGCGCTGTGTTCGGAAGGCCAACCATTTTTAATTTAAACATTTTGCAAAATTACAAAACTATTGTAGCTTTTTTTAATCAGAACTTTATCGTATAAAATCCTCTATAAATTTATTCAAATTTGTTATTCTTTCCAACCAATAAAAATCGAAAAAAAGTGAAAAAAATGAAAATCGGATGGATTAAGTTAAATAGTTTTGCGGTACTACATATTTTTGTTGTTGCTGATGTACTATTTCATTTTAATTTGCACTTTTTTTTGGATCAATGCGACTAAACTCTTTAACCCAGATTCTTTGCCTGTGAATATATGTTGAGATGAATAGGAAGATTAATATTTATGTAATCCTGCTTATTCCTTAGATACTTTGTGTCTTGAATTATAATTTTATTTCAAATTTAGTTTGTGTTAAAGTGGAGCACTCGACAGACAAAATAAATCTCAAGACATACTCGAACATTTTTGTAGTTTTATTTGAATGGATGAAATGGAGTGGAGTCTGGGTGATATACAGGTATGCACATGATTGTATATGATTTAAGGTGCTTTTCGGGCTTTTTTGAAAATTCATAAATGGAAAATTTCTATAGGGATATAAAAATGGTTTATTCAAAGTATTGTCCTTCGCAATCTACACATTTTTGAAATCTCTCTGTATTGTGAATATTTTTTTTTCTTTTTTTTTATTATAGCTGCAATCTGTTCTGGGGCCAAGGCTCTCCCAACTCTTTCGCGGTTAGCTTTTTCCGTCCTTACTTTTACGCCAATGTGTAGGCCAATTCGAGGATGTACGGTCATAGGTCCGATTTTGTTACCATCTGCACATTGCATAGCTCCATGCCAGCTTATACTGGCATGGAAGATGGGTCGGCCCATGAGTTTTGCGCTCCAACAGGGGGTCATAGATGTGTTCCATTTCATCACAGATCGTAATCTGTTGATGAAAATTCCCTTTGCATCCTGCCCCTATCGTGATTCGAACCCGGTACCTCCCGATCCAAACGCCAAAGCTATAACCACTGTGCCATTTGGTCGGTTGAGATTATTCTGATCGCAAAGTATTTCCGCTGTGAAAAAAATAAAAACACTCGAACTATTTTTGAGAACGAATTTGCACGTCCTACTTAGAATGAATTTAATTGTGAAGTGGCTCTGACAGTTCGCATGTGGGAGTGTCGACTTGAACAGAATACTCAAGCAAGAGCGAAGTACTAAATTCAATACTCCCACTTTTTGATCCAAGACGATGCCAACATTTACTAGAAAAATAAAATTAATTAACATTTGATTTAAATTAAAACTACGTTAATTCTACAACATGACACTCATCAATTTAGCTTTGGTCATGATGTCCGCTATCAGCTCATCTGTTTGCACATACTTCAATTCGAAAATTCTGTCTTCAAATTTTTCACGAATGAAGTGATACCCCACGTCGATGTGTTTTGTGCGCTTGTGGAACTCCGGATTCTTCACCAGTCTTATTGCGCTCTGATTGTCCATGAAGAATACGGGCGCATCGCTCTCGATTTGCTGAAGTTCACCCAGCAAGTTTCGTAGCCAGACTAATTCCTTTATGGCGTGTGATGCTACCATATACTCCGACTCCGTCATCAAAAGCGCAACTGATTTCTGGCGCTCCGATCCCCAGCTGATGACGCTACCTCCAAACATAAAAACGTAGCCCGACGTCGATCGTTGCGTTTCCCATGTCCGTCGAGCCTCGAATGTAATTCAGAATGCGTTTGACTGCATTCACATGTAGTGCAGCTGGTTTTTCCAAGGATCGGACACTTCCAACTGCGAAGCTGATATCTGGTGGTGACGGCCAAATACATCAGACTTCCAACTGCTTCTCGATACGGAAAATCCACTTCCTCGTCGGCCTCAAAATATCCCACATTTTGTGAATTGTCCAATGTAGTATAGACACTGCATTGCAATCCGTCATGTTGAAACGATCGATGACTTTTCTTGCGTAGCCTTGTTGATTTACGTGAATCGATTCGTCCGATCGCCGATCAATTTCAAGTCCCAGAAAACAATTCATTTCGAAAACCTTGATCTCGAAATCCTTTTTTAAATGTTCGATGACCAGCGTAATGTCTTCCTAAACCGTCGTCGATTTAAATTGCAAGAATTAACCTACCATTTTTCCCGCCGCAGACGAAAACACCCGAATCCGATTCACTTGCTCTGAATCCAAAATTGTTCACAAAATCTTGCACACATTTTCGCTTATCCAATCGGCTGGCTCATGTATACATTTGCTTCTAAATCTCCATTTAGAAATGCCGTTTTGACGTCGAATTGTTTCAACCTCATTTGCTTCGCCGCTGCCAAGGTCAGGATCGCTCTGATCGATGTAAACTTCACCACTGGACTGAAGGTTTCTTGATAATCGATACCATATTCTTGCGTGAATCTCCGCACTACCATAATCGCGATTTGTAGCGATCAATGCTGTCGTCCGGATTCTGTATCGCTTGCTCGTATGTCCTCGGCTCTTCGTTGATTGCCAGCATTGCACTGTGTCGCGTCGATGCAAAAAATGTTAGACGCGCAATCGGCGATTGACAACATTTCCATTATCAAGATTGCATATCGCGCCACGCTGTTCACGTTGTTCTGGCATGATGAAACCGTGTCTCCATCATCTGCGCTCTCGTCACTTGCGTTTGCCGTTTCCTCATTCGCGCCAGCTTTATCTTCAGCTCCGACGTCGAGCGTTGCCATGGATTCCTCCAACAAAAATGCCACGTCGCATGATATTTCAACTTTTGTGGTCTTTGGATTCCATGCTCGATATGCCTTGGAACGACAGTCGTATCCAACAAAGATACATTTGGTGGCCTTCACGTCGAGTTTCTGTCGCTTCACCTTTGGAATGTGCATGAAGACTTCCGAACCAAAAATTCGCAAATGGTTAATTTTCGCTTCCTTGTCGGGCCACAATTCATACGGCGTTTTTCCAACGCTCGTGCTTGTTCGTGCAGTTCGATTTAGCACATGTACTGCTAAATTCACCGCCTCGGTCCACAACTTGTTTTCCATTTGCTTCGCCTGAAGCATCGATCTTGTTGATTCGACGATCGTTCGCATTTCGCGGACAGATCGGCACAGTTCATTGGTGATGAATGCCGTTTTCCTCGAAAAATGCCTTTAATTCTGCATTCACAAATTCCGTGCCATTGACAATACAAAGTTTGTGTTTATCGTCCTTCTGAATCAGGTTGCCTTACGTCTTGATGCAACTCGCTACTTCAGGTTTTTGTTTTATGAAGTAAACGAAACGAAAATGTGAATAATCGTCTTTTAATAACAAGAAGTACCTGGCTCCGCCAATTGAGTTTTCTTGGAACGGTCTGCACACGTCCGTGTGAATTATCTCGCCACACGACTTCGACTTCTCCTCGCGACTCTTGAAGCTGCTTCGATGATGTTTGCCGAAAACACAAGCTTCGCATGTAAAATCCTCATTGAAAAATTTAATGATTCAGCTTTACAGGAACTTTTTCACGTGTGAGACATTTTGATGTCCCAATCGCTCGTGCCACGATTGAAGTGACAATTGAAGTCTTTTTGCTACGTTTGCTGTAGCCTCGAACTGTGGTGATTCGTCTGTTTTGAAAAGCATCTGAAGAAAACCCTTTCTGCAAACTCCCACTGCAACGACGTTTCCGTTTTTCAGGATTTCGCATCCTTCGTTGTCCATGCTCAGTTTGTGTCCATGATCTGTCACCTTTCCCGATGAAAATAGATCCACTGAAGTGTCTTCTTGCTTTTTATCCGAGCTGTTCTTCTTTTTTGGACAGTCCCGCTTCCAATGGCCGCACTTAAAGCACTTGCCTTTCGGCATGTCGCTTTTATTCGTCGCTTTATTGTTGTTATTCGACGAATTTCCCTTATTGTTGTTGTTGCCCTTTGGAAAAGTTCGCTTGGCATCAGCGCTTCCACCTCCTCGATCGGGCTCTGAGACTTGAGATGCATTTATTCCGCCATCAAACGCGCCCTTAGATTTGTTAGTGTTCGATCGGCTGCACTCGCAGACTTCCATGTGCTATTGAAATAGAATTCAGTTGCTTCCAAGATTTGACGCATCTGGTATTCCCACATCGGCCAATTTTGAACGTCCTTCAATTTTTCAACGCTGACACTTTCACTTTCCATTTTGTTTCAATTGTGCTCACCACCACTTTTATTTTGCAGTTTTCGGTGATCTGGGTTTCATAACCTATTGAGATTACTCTTATCGCAAAGTATTTCCGCTGTGAAAAAATAAATAAAAACACTTGTACTATTTTTGAGAACGAATTTGCACGTCCTACTTAGAATGAATTTAATTGTGCAGTGGCTCTGACAGTTCGCATACACAGCCGAGCCAAAAGTTCTGTGTATGTATGTGAGTGTCGACTTGAACAGGATACTTAAGCAAGAGCGAGGTATTAAATTCAATACTCTGGCAATACATGAATACCAACCAATTGGTTTCACCCAATCAATTTTACACTTCTTCGAAACTGGCCAAATGTAGCCCTGCCCAAGTCATGCACCAGCGACCGCAATCAGTGATAATCCGAGGGAGCCAGGTCTGGTGAATAAGGCGAGTGCGGTAGCAGATGCCATCTCAGCGTTTTGATGTTGTCGTGCTGCACTATCACTCGTTCGTGCCTCGTGTCCCATTCTGGCCGTTTTTCGGGCAATTTGTGATACAGATTGATGAATTGTTGTCAGTAGAGTTGCCCATTGACAGTTTCGCATTGTTTCAGTAGCTCATAATACACGATCCCTCTCTGGTCTCATCAAACGCAGAGCATTGTGTTCTTTCCGAAGAGATTTGGTCGTGCCGTCAATGTTGATGATTCACCAGGTGAAAGCAACGACCTTTTGCGTTTGGAATTCTTAAAAAAGATCCACTTCTCATCTACCGTAACAGTTCGATGCAGGAAGCTCTTTCTTTCATGCCGTGAAAGCAAAATTTAGTAGCAAGTAGCTCTTTGATTTTCCATCTGTCCCTCAGTCAACTCATGCGGCGCTTATTTTCCCTCCATTTGAATTTTCCCCGCAGCATGTAAACGTTTGGAAAAACTTGGCGAGTCGTGTTTAACCTTCACATTGTCGACGAGAAAAAAAACGCAATTTTGATTACGACTACCCCGATATACTACCGTATATTTCCAAAATATATCTTCAAAACTGGTAAAGATGGAACAAAATGGAGAAAAAATCTGTCAAATTTGAATCATTTATCTGCGCAGAATGTTATTCGAGAAGGGCAGTTTATGGGGCCAAAGCCTAACACTAAAAATTTAAACAACGTGGATACCTTTTGCGAGATATTTAACAAGCCGATGCAGAATATAATTTGTAGACATTCACATAGAAAGGCCAACCAGGAATACAACAAATATAATGCAGCCAACCCTGATAAAAAACCACTTGTCTGGGAATCTATCCAAGTAGAAAAACTACTAGCGTATATCGGAATTCTAATTACGATTGGAACTCATAAATCAAATTATGAATCAGTGAAGCAGCTACTCGACAGATGCGGATGGAAACAGATAAGGCAGCACTCACAAGCGAAATTTTTGAAATATTGAACTCAAATTTACAAAATAATTTTAGACCTTATTACTATGCACGAGTATGAACAGCTATTTTCGTTCAGGGGACGAACCAAGTTCACTCAGTACATTCCTTCCAAAAAAATGGTGGGCTTGAGATTCGGAAACTGCTTATCCGTAAAACGGGCAAATTTATACAGGAAAAATAGGCAATCTACGACAGAAAAATCAAGGATAACGGATTGTCAAAGAGCTTATAGCGCCCTATAAATATAGTGGCCACAATGTGACTACTGACAATTTCTTTACTTCCCTGCCACTAGCCAAAGATTTACTGGAATGGAATCTTTCAATCGTAGGAACTATGAAAAAAAACAAAAGTCCAGAAGAATTTAAAGCATCGATAACCAGGGAGGTTTTGTCTAGCACTTTTGGGCTTGGCCATAAAACAGTTCTTTGTTCATATGTTCCTAAATCCAACAAAACGGTGATATTATTATCAACGCAGCACAGTGATCATAGTGTTGCCGGATCGAAGCAAAAGCCGGATATAACCTTGTAATACAACGCCGCAAAGGGGCAGTGGATACAATTGACAAAATGTTGTCACAATATATGTACTCCGAAACGTGAATCTAACCGTTCACCGCTTGCAATGTTTTTCAATAGTGAAGATATTGCAGTTCTTGCAGCGTATATAATTTATACAACCAACTGTCCTTCTAACAAAACAGTTAAAAATTACCCTCGAAAATAATTTTTGGAAGAACTAGGAGATTCTGCATGCTAATAAAACAGAGAGAACTAAACCGAAGAGTGGTGCAACATTTTGCTATCAGAAGTGCATTACAATGTGTCCTAGGTTTTCAAATCGAAGAATTACGAGAACCCAATGGTTCTTTCATTCCAGAACAGCAAGACGATCGAGATTAACTCCATATGAGCAATTGAACTGAGTTCGTTTTTAGTTATATATTATAATATTTTAGTTTATTTTGCATTTATGAATTTGAATTGTGCTAAGTTGAATAAAAAAATGTGATAAATTTCCAATGAAATAATATAAACCAAAAATATGTATAAATTTGTGCGTATTTGTTTAACCAATATCGTCAAAATGGTTGAAAACATCTGAAAATTGATATATTGGATTGTATAATAATGTAACTTTCCCAAAATTTTCAAAGTTTCAGTTAAAATTGAAAAATTAGAAAGAACAAAGGAAAGGATACAAATTTATGAACGTTCAAACAATTAGCCAGGCCAGGCTTATTTCATCAGCAGTAGTCACGACACATTCTTATATTCACCAAGCCTTACAAATGCAATTTCGTCAGTAACGAAACTAAAATAATTTACTTCGATAGCAATTGCAAAGTAGTTTCGTCAGTTAAAGAAATTCAAGAAAAAAGTAAACGCTTCTGAAATTATCGTTTAAAATATAAAAAGTAACAAATAATGGGATAAACGTGACTCTATATTACGCTCCTTTAAGAGAGTATAGCGCGAACTGGCAAGTTATGGGTTGGTTTTTTCCACAAATTTTGCACGACTTTGAAGTCCTGACTTGTACTACAATTTCTTGCATTGTAAATGGATTAGTAATATCAATTTCTATGAAAACATTCAGGCGCACAAATTAATATATTTTACCAAGTCAATATTCCGTATAAATATGATGCAAATCAGCTTCCATAATATTCAAATATAGCAGAATGCAAAATAAACACCGATAAAATGATTAAAACGCGAAAAATTTGGAAGTTAAGGGATTTACTATGAAAAAACTAGCTTGTGATCCCGCTTCTGATATTGATTTTATTTTTATGTATTGAGTTTGACATTACCTGCCCTAACAGCATCTTTCTATCTAGGATTCGTGATACCCAGATTTGACAAAATGCGATAATACCGATAAAATTATCAAAACGCGAATAATTTGGAAGTTCAGGGATTTACTATGGAAAATCTAGCCTATGATCCCGCTTCTGATACTGATTTTATTTTTGAGTATGGAGTTTTAGATTCCCAGCCTTAGAATCATCCATCTATCTAGGATGCGTGATATCCAGATTTAGCAAAATGCGATAATACCGATAAAATCATTAAAACGCGAATAAATTGGAAGTTCAGAGATTTACTATGAAAAATCTAGCCTGTGATCCCGCTTCTGATACTGATTTTATTTTTGAGTATGGAGTTTTAGATTCCCAGCCTTAGAATCATCCGTCCATCTAGGATTCGTGATATCCAGATTTGGCAAAATGCGATAATACCGATAAAATGATTAAAACGCGAATAAATTGGAAGTTCAGAGATTTACTATGAAAAATCTAGCCTGTGATCCCGCTTCTGATACTGATTTTATTTTTGAGTATGGAGTTTTAGATTCCCAGCCTTAGAATCATCCGTCTATCTAGGATGCGTGATATCCAGATTTGGCAAAATGCGATAATACCGATAAAATGATTAAAACGCGAATAATTTGGAAGTTCAGGGATTTACTATGAAAAATCTAGCCTATGATCCCGCTTCTGATACTGATTTTATTTTTGAGTATGGAGTTTTAGATTCCCAGCCTTAGAATCATCCATCTATCTAGGATGCGTGATATCCAGATTTAGCAAAATGCGATAATACCGATAAAATCATTAAAACGCGAATAAATTGGAAGTTCAGAGATTTACTATGAAAAATCTAGCCTGTGATCCCGCTTCTGATACTGATTTTATTTTTGAGTATGGAGTTTTAGATTCCCAGCCTTAGAATCATCCGTCCATCTAGGATTCGTGATATCCAGATTTGGCAAAATGCGATAATACCGATAAAATGATTAAAACGCGAATAAATTGGAAGTTCAGAGATTTACTATGAAAAATCTAGCCTGTGATCCCGCTTCTGATACTGATTTTATTTTTGAGTATGGAGTTTTAGATTCCCAGCCTTAGAATCATCCGTCTATCTAGGATGCGTGATATCCAGATTTGGCAAAATGCGATAATACCGATAAAATGATTAAAACGCGAATAATTTGGAAGTTCAGGGATTTACTATGGAAAATCTAGCCTATGATCCCGCTTCTGATACTGATTTTATTTTTGAGTATGGAGTTTTAGATTCCCAGCCTTAGAATCATCCATCTATCTAGGATGCGTGATATCCAGATTTAGCAAAATGCGATAATACCGATAAAATCATTAAAACGCGAATAAATTGGAAGTTCAGAGATTTACTATGAAAAATCTAGCCTGTGATCCCGCTTCTGATACTGATTTTATTTTTGAGTATGGAGTTTTAGATTCCCAGCCTTAGAATCATCCGTCCATCTAGGATTCGTGATATCCAGATTTGGCAAAATGCGATAATACCGATAAAATGATTAAAACGCGAATAAATTGGAAGTTCAGAGATTTACTATGAAAAATCTAGCCTGTGATCCCGCTTCTGATACTGATTTTATTTTTGAGTATGGAGTTTTAGATTCCCAGCCTTAGAATCATCCGTCTATCTAGGATGCGTGATATCCAGATTTGGCAAAATGCGATAATACCGATAAAATGATTAAAACGCGAATAATTTGGAAGTTCAGGGATTTACTATGAAAAATCTAGCCTATGATCCCGCTTCTGATACTGATTTTATTTTTGAGTATGGAGTTTTAGATTCCCAGCCTTAGAATCATCCATCTATCTAGGATGCGTGATATCCAGATTTAGCAAAATGCGATAATACCGATAAAATCATTAAAACGCGAATAAATTGGAAGTTCAGAGATTTACTATGAAAAATCTAGCCTGTGATCCCGCTTCTGATACTGATTTTATTTTTGAGTATGGAGTTTTAGATTCCCAGCCTTAGAATCATCCGTCCATCTAGGATTCGTGATATCCAGATTTGGCAAAATGCGATAATACCGATAAAATGATTAAAACGCGAATAAATTGGAAGTTCAGAGATTTACTATGAAAAATCTAGCCTGTGATCCCGCTTCTGATACTGATTTTATTTTTGAGTATGGAGTTTTAGATTCCCAGCCTTAGAATCATCCGTCTATCTAGGATGCGTGATATCCAGATTTGGCAAAATGCGATAATACCGATAAAATGATTAAAACGCGAATAATTTGGGAGTTCAGGGATTTACTATGAAAAATCTAGCCTGTGATCCCGCTTCTGATATTGGTTTTATTTTTAAGTATGGAGGTTTATATTCCCAGTCTTAGAATCATCCGTCTATCTAGGATGCGTGATATCCAGATTTGGCAAAATGCGATAATACCGATAAAATGATTAAATCGCGAATAATTTGGAAGTTCAGGGATTTACTATGAAAAATCTAGCCTGTGATCCCGCTTCTGATACTGATTTTATTTTTGAGTATGGAGTTTTAGATTCCCAGCCTTAGAATCATCCGTCTATCTAGGATGCGTGATATCTAGATTTGGCAAAATGCGAAAATACCGGTAAAATGATTAAATCGCGAACAAATTGGAAGTTCAGAAATTTACTATGATCTATACTATATCCCTTTTCTGATACAAATTCACTCGTTTATTTACGGCCTTACTTAGGTTGATTCATATGTTGAGGATGTTGAGGATCATATCCCATTCCTTTCATTTTCATAATCTCAAAACAATCTTCGAACAAACTGCGAACATAATGTAGATGTAGAATTATAAATCTTCTTAAACTGCTGTCAGAATGCAGTTAAATCAAATCAAATGTTTCCGTTGTATATTTTCACCAAAATAAATAATCAGTTTGCACCAGCTATCCACATTTGTCGCTTTCTTGAAATTTTTCAAAATGCTGGGTCCAACGATGACCAATTTGGACCTATTTGCTAACTCTTACCAAACGAGCGATCTCTATATTAAAGATTGACTTAAGAAGATAGAAAAATGTATCGATGATGACTTGCCGATGATAGGTTCCACAAGTTTACTAATTCAATTATCATGTCAAACCTTGCTAAAAACTTTATGTAATGAAAACAATTTGCAAATATTTTAGTTATCATAGTTCCAAGACGAAATTCCCATCCCTATACTACCCTCCGCTCAACCACCAGAAAATTGCAGAAAATATCATTATTTTATTATTTTACCGTGATTTCTCCAACCATACTCCGGTAAAGAAGCAAGTCGCGAGGTAGGACACTCAATCGTTAATTTTAAAGAAATATTAAAATCAAACTCGTATACTTAGTGTTTTGTCACGGTCGTATTAATTGGTAAAAATTTAATTAAATGAAAAATGTACTTACCAAAATTGGGCACCAATAAGTCCTTGCTTCATCCGGGGCAAATCAGTTTGTGACCATGGTGACCGATACCACGGCTCAATTTTATCTAGCCCATATGTAAAATTAACATATTCTAACCGATTATGTGCAAACCGCCGTATATTCCACGGCAAATCGTTATGTCCATCGATCAACGGTGTATTCCGTAATATATGCTCGACCAAGCTAATCCGTTGCTCGTGCGAATTCCGATCCAATTTATAACCGCCAAAGAAATACTTGAGCGATATACTAATTAAAATAATTATAATTACAAATAGAAATAATAGTATTAGAAATAGAAAATAGTTAAATTTTGTTGTTGGTTTTTTATGCTGTTGGTGTTTTTTCGTTTTGGAATTATTGTGGTGTGGATGCTGTGGCCCATTGCTATTTAAATTTGTTAAGGAACTACTAATATTTGTATTACTATGATGGTCTCTATCTCTACTATTACTATTATTACTATTATTATTATTATTGTTATTACTATTACAACTAGATACGTTTTGATGACAGTGCGGCGTCGATGAACGTTGCGATGTTATGGATAATTCTGTATTTGATATTGAATCCGGTAATACAGTGGGATTGTACGAATGTTCGGTTACATCGGGTAGATCGCCAAATGTTGTCTGAAACGAGAAAAAAATTGAGATGAAAAATTATAGAAGACAAATACTGGTACCTACATATGAAGCAAAATGATTAATGGATTTTTCACTTTTCTTTTATTCTATTTTTTCAGGTACATACATTTTTATCTTCCCAATCAATATTATGTACGAGTATATGCTTGTCTGTCGAATATGTATGTTTTGTGTACATATACATGGGATGCGGTAAAGCGCATGATGATTTTTATGGTTAATTACACTTTGTACGAGTAAAAAATTATACGAGGAAGGATATGTTTCAGTCGCTCTGTGTGTACACATACGTTCTGTATACCTTAAAAGTTTTTCGGGAAATTCACACAATAATTTATGCTCGTATACCTACACCTTGTGGAAATATTTATTTCGTTCGTATTTTGGTGAAAGCTTTATATGAAAAATTTGAAAAACCTTGATAAGTTTATCAAAAGTCATAAATTTTATCTAACTCAGTGGTTTTGAATATGTATGTGAGGAGCGTGTTCTCTGCTATCATAGGTGCAGATGAGTTTGATGTATTTGAATTTATATAAAAGGGTAAAATTCGATATTGGAATGATTAGGAATTATTTTTAATTCAAATAAATCAACCAATAGGATTTATTTGCTATTCATCGGTAATTATTTTAGCCATGGGGATGGTAAACCGGTTGAGCAACAACTGAGATATTTACGTGCTAAATAATTTAATTTTAGTTTCTCTTTTCATGCTCGACACAGTTACCTATGATTTAAAAATAAATTTTTATAAATAAATTATTTCGCAATGGAGTTTTGATTCCTATTGAAATTGACAAATTTTTCGCGTTTATTTCACCGAATCATAATAAAGGATGTGATACATCTCACAAATAGGCTATTCAGGAACAGTTTAGAGGCAGTTTCTCCGAATTAATCGATTGTAATGCAGCCGAAGAAAATGACGAAAATCAACAAGCGACGTTATCGGATAAGGATAACGACGAATACATCATAAAACATTCAGTAACGCTAAAATTTTTGCAGATCCGGGCTGTAAAGTTCAACATAAAAGGCTTTAAATGGGCTTTGAGAGTTTTTGAAACATAAATTGGGATTTTACATTCCAGTTGACAGCAGAACTCTCTTAAAAACTCCTACAACCAGGGTTGTTTTAGATGTTCCTCCAGGAAAGTAGTACTAGATCTAGCGAAATTATTTCAGACGTTAACATTTACGGACCACCTATAACAAAGAGTAATCAAAGTTGTTTTTGGCCGATACTAGCGAAAGCCTTCAATATTAAAAGAAGTAAAATATTTGTAGTTGGAGTTTACCACGGCTATAGTAAGCCGAACAATTTTAATCTTTGAGACCACTTGTGAATGAACTTAAAACCCTCTTATCCGAAGGATATTTGAGTTCTAATACAAAAACAATAATAAAAATTAGATCATTTATATGTGATGCCCCTGCACGATCAAATATTTTAGGGACAAAATCACATACAGGCTATTTCGGCTGCCTTAAGTGTGAAGTTGAGGGGAATTTATAAAAAACAGAATGTCGTTTTCAGTTGATAGCCTGGCCCAAATGAGAAGTGACCAATCTTTTCGGAAAAGAAAAAATATTGAACACCACAAGATAGACTCTATTCTAGAAGAACTTCCAATTAATATGATAAAATAGTTTCCGCTGGATTAATTCGGCAAGTATAAAAATTTCCAATAAAATAATCAGAATTTCCAAGACTCAGCCGTATGACTTTCAAAGGAAAATAAAACCATTATCAGAGTTGGGATATTTTAAAGCGACAGAGTTTAGAACTTTTTTATTATATGCGGGTCCTTTCGTACTAAAGGACATTTTGTCATCTGATAAATATTATAATTGTCTAAATATTATAAATTAGTGTTATCAGGTCATTTTACTTATTTTCTATTAGTAAAAATTTTAATTGTTTGTCGGGATAGTGTTCAGCAGTCAGAACCTATGATGCAAGCCGAGAATTCAAACCCAATTCGCACATGCGATCTATTTTTACAGTATCTGTTTTTGGTAAAAGAGGTATTTCGCACAACAAGAAACCGAACCTCCGAATCTGAACTACAAACCAAAATAATTTGATTGAGCAAAGAGGCCGTAAAGTTCGATGTCAAATTAATACTTGGTACATTTTTTTATTAAATCGCAGCTTCATTATTCCTTGATTGTTACCTTTTTTAGCATTCCGAGTTGATTAGTGCATTTTATACGATTAAGTCAGCGTATGACCTGCCGCCTTCTTTTTTGTGTCAATGAACCCACACTTTGTTAAGGAAAACGTTAAGTAAGTGCATCATATTTGATTTGTTTTCAATTACTGTTAACAAATTAAATGAATTTTTAAGTTATTTACATTTAAATATAATGTTTTAAAGATTAAACATTTTAATTGTTTACATCAGTAATAGAGGTAACTGTGGTGTCAATAATTGGTTCGAATTATTTTCTATATACAGCTATTGATACATAGGGCCAATAAGTGTGTTCTGTTGCAGTACAATAATTGACACTACGTCAATAGTTTGTTTCAAATTTTAAATGGCGCTAAAATGCCCAAAATCAAGGGAAAATTCCGAAGAATTACTTCAAAAAGCACTTGCAGCTATTAAAAGTAAAGAAATGCCAAAAAAGCTGCATCTAAATATTTTAATATTCCACGATCAACATTACATTAAACACCTCCCTATTAAATAAACGTAGTATTGTATGTACAATAAAATGGATGAAATGACTCGCCTTGTTTCTGGAGTAAACTTGGAAACGGGTTTACAATATTTACGAAGGATCGTAATGTACCCGACAAGAAATGGGGTGGTGAAATATGCTTATACATTAGTTCAACTTGATCTTGATTAGACCAAATTGATCTATTAATATTGTGATCGTAGCTTAGAGGTTATTCTACTCGAAGTTAAATCGGTGACTGTTGTAATACTGTTAATGGTTGTTTACAAATCACACCTCAGTGAACTTTGTGATGATCTGGAAAGAATTTTAGCCGAATATTCATTAAAGTGTAGTGATATTATAATTTGTGGTGATTTCAACTATGACCCTAATGGTATACATACAACCTTACTCCTAAAATGTTTGGCGGACTATTGGGGAGATTTGGTTTGCTATCTCAAAACAGTGAGCTTACGCATTTCGCAAGATTTTCGTCTAGCTTGCATGATCTGATCATTACAAATACTCAAAAAGTAATTTTTCTAAATCAAATATCAGTGGGATTTTTGGATCATGACTTTGTCTTTAATAGTACGGTAGAGTCCTCGATTAGTTTCCGATATTTAAAAAATATTGACACTACAGGTCTAATGTGCGAATGTTTCAACATACCCTGGGATATAATATACTAAAGGGTGGTTAAATTTTAAGGGCCGACGTTGATTGTGAACCACATCTAAACGTCAAGTTTTTTTCTGCAATTAATTTGACATTTCTCAATTTCAGACTAACTCAATTTGAACCATGGAAAGATACACAATCGAGCAGCGCGTTGTGGATGATCAACAGTGGATGATCAATTTTCGAAGAAAATCATCTTCAGTGATCAGGCACATTTTCATCTCAGTGGATTCGTCAATAAACAGAATTGCAGCATTTGGGCGAATCATAATCCAAGAGTGATTGTCGAAAAACCAATGCACTCACAAAGAGTGATTGTTTGGTGCGGTTTATGGGCTGGCGGCATCATCGGGCCGTATTTTTTCCAAAATGAGGCCGATCAGGCAGTTACTGTGAATGGTGTTCGCTATCGTGAGATGATAACGAACTGTTTATGGCCCGAATTGGAAGATATGGATGGGGACGATATGTGGTTTCGACAGGACGGTGCCACTTGCCACACAGCTAACGAAACAATGGCTCTTTTGCGCGACAAATTCAATGGCCGTGTTATCTCACTTGGTGGCGATATCAATTGGCCGCCAAGATCATGTGATTTGACGCCGTTGGACTTTTTTCTTTGGGGTTATTTTATTTTTATTTTATTTTTTATTTTAGTGAATTAATTCGTAATATAAATTACAGTACAATTTTAGCAATAAAAAATATATCAAATGAAATACATAATTCTGGTTATTATAATAAGTTATTTAAAATAGTTTTCCTTTAAAGATAGTCTGATTCCAGATTTCGCCATATTAAAATCACAAAACATACTTAATTGATTATAAAACTTCGACATTAAATTCAAAGGTTCGTCACATCCATAATTAGTTTTATGAAAATCTAATTTCAGATGGGTTCGAGTACGTAGATTCCTCACAGGGGCATACAAGTTAAGGTTAAATAATAAATACGGGCTTACAATTACGCCATTTAGTAAATTGGAAATGAAAATAGCCCCAGCACGCTGCCGACGAATATCAAGTGGCTCGAGTTTTAGAGATTTACATCGCTCGGTATATGGAGGGAGGCCTAAAACATTCTCCCAGCACATTCTACGATTATCAAACCCAATAGTTTTCCAGGCATAGAAAATTAAGAATGATTTCTGAACCGCCTCAATTCTCTTGACATGATTACTGTAACTTGGACACCAAACACATGACGCATATTCAAGTTGTGAACGGACAAGAGATTGATATAGCGAGATCAAAGCTTTCGGGTTATTAAACTCTTTCATAATTCGTTTAAGAAATCCTAACATAGAACAAGCCTTTGCAATTATCAAATCAATATGCCGATTCACTGATAAGGTCTGTGTAAACATAACCCCAAGATCTCTTACTTCAGTTATTCTTGATAACTTATCATTATTAATACAGTAATCATGTATTACATATGACGATGAGCGAGTAAATGACATAATTTTACATTTCTTGGTATTCAAAAATAATAAATTATTTTCACACCAATGGCTAATTGCATCAATGTCCTTCTGCAGATTAAATGAGTCTTGCGTATTATTTATAGGGGAAAATATTTTTAGATCATCAGCATAAATTAGACAACGAGCGAATTTGACACATTTGGTGATATCGTTCAAGAATAAAATGAAGATAAGGAGTCCAAGATGGGAACCCTGTGGAACTCCCGAATGCACTTTTATCGGATTAGAAAATCTGTCATTTATTTTTACAAACTGTATGCGTTCAGTAAGGTATGATTCAATCCATTTTAACAAATTATTAGAAATGCCAAAAGATTTTAATTTTTCCAATACAATAACATGGTTGATTGAGTCAAACGCCTTACTAAAGTCAGTATAAATGACGTCAAGTTGCGCCTTAGCCTCAATCACCTCCAAGGCACGTTTTGAAAATTCCATTAAATTCGACACGGTAGATCTTCCACGGACAAACCCATGTTGTTCGTCAACTATAAATGACTTCAGACCGAAATACATGTGGTCACAAACAATTGATTCGAACAATTTAGGGATCGCTGACAGTATAGAAATGCCCCTATAATTAGAGACATCATTCCTATTACCGGATTTGAAGATTGGAACAATATGTGAGGATTTCCAAACAACTGGAAAAATTCCCGACAAAAGTGATCCATTGAATAATATTGATAGAGGAAATGCTAGCTCATGACCAAGTTTTTTTAGGAAACTTGAAGGAACACCATCTGGTCCACAGCCATCTTTAAACTGAGTGAGTGATTTGATAATATCCTCCGGGGTGATACGAGGTATATACAAGGTGGTGTTTGTACTATTATGTGTTGTATCCGCAAGTGTTCCCTTATTAACATTATCTAGTCTATAAGTATTTTGGAAGAAAGAACCAAATAAGTTGGCTACGTCTATAGAGTTATTGCCCGAAACATTATTGTAAGACATTGTCGACGGAAAACCGCATGTTTTCCTTCTAGACTGAACGAAATTCCAAAACGATTTCGGATTTAATATCAAATCATTTTGAACCTTGTTGATATAGTTTCTATAAGCTATTTTATGCATGGAATCAAATTCATTAGATACAGAAGAAAAGGCCAATTTAACAGAAGCAATGTTGGATCTTTTCCATTTCCGATATAATTTCTTCTTGCGATTACCTAAATTAATCAAGCATTTATTAAACCACGGAGGATTATTTCGATTATTCTTAAAAACAGAAATTGGAACGAATCTGTCGATACCACTAAACAAAATATTATAAAATAGTTGCACATCATGATCTAAGTCATTAAATGAGAAGCGCGCATTCCAGTCAATTGATGAGAAAAATGAAATCAGGCTATCAAAATCGGCACGTTTAAAATCATAAAATTTAGATATAAAATATTCTTAATTGAGTTAGACAATAAAAGTTCTGATTGGTACAGATTGACCTCCATCGACTTATGGTTAATATCATTAACAATATATGGAACGGGTGCTTCGATTACCGTATATAAATTAATCGAATTCGTAAAGAATAAATCCAAAAACCTACCAATGTAGTTAGGAACATCATTAATCTGGATAAAACCATAAGATAAAACCATAAGATATTTGAAAGAAAAGGTGTACGTCGATAAGCCAGCAACAATTCAAGAGCTAAAGGATGAGATAATTCGGCACATTAACGGCATAGAACCTCAATTATGCCTGAGCGTCATCGAAAATTTGGACCATCGGATGGAGGTGTGCCGCCGAGGTCGCGGCGGCGATTTGGCCGATATTTTGTTCCATACATAATTGAACCATACCATATTATCATAATAAACAGAATTGACAATAATTTCCTAAATAATTTGTGTTTTATTCAAAATCAACATCGGCCCTTAAAATTTAACCACCCTTTATATACCATTTATAAACTAAATGATAAAGTGTCCCTTGTACCAAAATGGTTGTTTCATCTGTATGAAAATTATCCTATCAAATCATTTCGCTTGAAATCTACTGACCCACCTTGGTTCAATAATCGCATATTATGCTTGATTAAATTACGAAATTTTATTTTCAATCGTTGGGAGCGTACAAAAAATGAAGGGCTTTAGCTAAGCGTCTCGATCCCACCTTACCTTCTAAAACATTTTGGAAACACCTTAGTTCGATAACTGGACTATCCAATAAACCAAATAACTCAAACATCGATTTATCAGCAGGCGATCTGAATAATTATTTTTGTAATCAACAATCTTCACATAACAAAAACGATTTCGAGTTGAATAGGGCAACTGATGATGGTTTTAGTTTTCGAAACATTGATATTGTAGACTTAACTGAAGCCTTTATATCAGTAACATCTAATTTTTCTGATGTTGATGGACTGCCATTACAATTTATTAAAATGTTATTGTTTATGAATGGAAGCACTTTAAAGTAATACCGATTCCTAAAAAGCAAAATAGCCCTTCTCCTTCTGATTTTCGGCCCATTAGTTTGCTACTGGTTCTTTCTAAGGTTCTAGAAAAAATTGTTCAAATGAAAATTTTGCATCATTTAGAATTTCATAATCAATGCTATCCAATGTTCAATCAGCCTATAGATCTAATCACAGCTCTATAACTGCTTTACTAAATATAAGTGTCAAACGAGCATGTGTGCATTACGGTAATTTTGGATTTCAGCAAGGCATTCAATAAGATTGATCATGAGTTGCTAATAAAAAAGTTGAGCGATTATTTTTTATTTTCATTGCCTGCATAACGTCTGATGTTATCGTAACTATACGATCGTCGCCAAATAGTTTTTCTTCACTCATCTACATCTAGTTTAAGCAGGACAACCACAGGAGTCCCACGAGACTCTGTTCTTGGACCATTCTTGTTTATGATGTTTATCAACGATTATGATGTTTATCTATCTTCCCAATATTGTTGTGAGCAATTCAGTGATTAATTTTTCTGATACTGTGAATAACCTGGGTGGATTTTGATAAAACGCTATGATGGAGCCATCACGTTGAAATCGTTTGCAAAATAATAAGGTTTTTTTTAAGACCACTATGGACTACTACTAAACATTTAAATTCTACACTTCGCCTTCAACTAGTTAAGGCGCATTACTTACCACATTTTCTGTATGAAGACATTATTACATTCGAACTTCAAAAGCAACATTTCTGCATAAGATACGTCATGGGACTAAGAAAATATAACTATACCTCCCAATATACTAACATCTTACTTGGCTGTTCGCTCTATGAGTATTATAAATTTCGGGTATGCTTAGCGGTGTTCAAGTTCTTGAAGTATGGAACAGCCTGAAACTTTGTTAATAAATTAGAAAAATTAAGATCTAATCGGCTTCAGACTTTAAAGATCGCCAATAATAGTACGAAGTTAATGAATTTTTCCTTTTTTGTGAGGGGAATCAGTTTGTGGAATTCTTTGTCGGTTGACTGCACAAATTGTAACACAACACTTATATAAATAAATAAATAAATAATTTTAAGGCCCAAAGTTCACGAAGGTCAGACCTCGTTCTCAAACAATTTTAACTAAATAATCTATCTAAATATGGTAATCACATCACAAAAAAAGATGTTTTCTGAGAGGAAAAGAAATGTTTTACATTCCGTCAAGGAATTTTTAGATCACGTCAAGAGGAACCATTCATTTGGTTTTCCTAGCTAGACATCCCTGTATTTCGGTAAGGACACCATATATCCAGTAACCTCTGCTAGTGCAACCGTAAGTCCGTATATTAAATCTTGGTTTTCATCAATTAAATACTTTCTGACAGAAAACAATTGTTTTGATATTTTGGAGGACCCAAAAAGAATTTTCAATGGGGACGAAACACTAAAAAATGTCGAGGGTTGAGTGGAGGGATGTAATGTAGTCATTTTTGATGTGCACTCATTTAAATATAACGTAATATACAAGTTTGTGTCCCCATACATAAACAACATAATATTTTGCTCTGAGCCAATTTTCGCTAGGTTGCAACGGGACGATTTTGTTCATATTTTGGTAAAAGTGATGTACGGGTCTGGCTATATCAAAACCATGTAGCTCTGTTCTACAAATTAATACTTTTTACATGTCAAATTTTGACAAAAATTAATTAACTGGAAATATTTTGTTCGGAGCCTAATTTCGCTAGGTTGGAACGGTACGATATTTTTAGTGTTTTCCTAAATGTGAGATATGCGTTTTTCGTCCTATATCCAAATTATCATAATCTTGCCAATTTAAAAATTATTTTACTTCATTTTATTAAATGATTACATTTATTTTGTGTGATTTGCAAATTAAAATAATTTTAATATTCATTTTGATTTTGAAATTCGGGGCTTCACATATGAAGTGTATTTGGAATAAAATATAATATAAAATGGGGCGGGGATAAGTTCACGCAAGAGTTGGAGGAATATAATTATGTTAGTGTTGCCTGATTAATTTTTTTAATTTCGTTGATAACATCCGGGGATAACTTCACATACATCATGATTCGATCGGTGTCACGTTCTTGAAAAAAAGTTTTTGGACAACAATTTTATTTCTTGGACAAAGAATTATGGAAGTGTGCAATTTTAACAGCGTATTTATTTTATCTCAAAATAATTTGCAACAATAATTCTAATGAATATTGATAAAATAAAAAATTGTTTGACATTAAAAAATTGAATATGCTCATTACTATAAATGTTTACGTAAGAAAATATATCACATACCATACCGTACAAAATGATACAGCAAATAGCAAAATTCTTAGAGATTGGCTCGCATAGTGACTATACATATGGCGAAAAGAGATATATTGAGATATTTAGATCAGTAAGCCTTATCTCGATTTGATGACCATAAGGCTCTTGTATCTTGTAGCCAAAGCTCTATAGGTTTCAGAGACTACAACAATAATTTTGCAGATGCCATTGTTTAGATAATCGAGATTTTACTCGGCTACCCTAATCGATTTCATAATCGATTGTATAGTGGAGACATTTGATGGGTGTTGTTCTAGAGCTGGTGGTTTCATTCTGGTGGTTGTTGAACTAACCTTTTCTTACTCGGTATTTTATTTCGGTTCAACACCCAATTTGTTTCTCTCTCGAATTCTTCCGTATGGGCTATGATATTAATGTCAACATCGATTGCAAGGTTAGGTGACCTCTCAAGTATTGCAATTGTTTCAACTGTTCTAAATTCCTTTATTTTTCTTAATTGATGACGAAGTTTGACGTTTTCCTTCTCGTACTGAAAGATATTTCCAGTTGAAGATCCTGGTGATATTGATAATTTGGAGCTTCGCCGTGTGGATTTGGCAGCACCACTGCTGCTATACTACTTGGAGGAATTACATTCCGTATTTGGTCACCGATTGCACTTTCCCATTGCCAGTACCCGCCCTTCGCGACATCGACGTGGCTTCTTAGGTATTACCTAGGTGTACACGAAGACTGCCGAAGTTGTATGGGTACCTAGGCTGAGGGGCGAAAAATGGAAAGTTTAACATTTAAACTGTTACAATATTCAATTATCGCGATACATTTTTACAAATTTGGTAAGTTTGCAGTTACGTTGATTAAATTTTTGACCGCACTACCAAAGAAAGCTTCCAATATGTTTTCTCCACAACACAGTGCCAAATTTTCACGGTTTCTTAACTTTTAAATGACGCATCAAATTCTGTATCATACTTTTGGTTTTGATTTATAATCTCCATTTACAGAAGAGTATTTATTATTGTTGTTGTAATTTTTTTACTTTGATGTTGTACAAGTGGTTTGTTATGGATGAAATAAGTACAAAGAAACATTTCTTTTAACGAGCACAAAAAGGACATCAATGCCCGCCCAATAAAAGAATTTTTTACCTTTGATTAAATATTTTTTTAAAAAGACTAAGATTATAGAAAGGAGCTTTATAAACCTAATGCCTATAAGGGGGCGCTTTATGTTCTTAATACCCATTAAGACGATATACATAAAAAGGGACGCATCGCGACTTCTTTTAGATTATGAAAACTAAAAGCATATCAATTCGATTATAGTAAAACATTTCTATCTATTATTTTCTACAAAGACGAGCGACAAAAACTTTTTACTTCTTATAAAAGTACGAGACCATTTTATCAAGTCCAATTTTTTAAATTATTGCACAAACTGTAGTTCTGCTTTACCAACACAATGATTCACAGTTTTTCTTAAAGTTACGAAAAATTCAATACAAAATTAGGGATTCACTTCTACTTCTAAAGAAACTTTTAACGGTTTTCCAACTGAACAGTGAATTTGGACAGAAGCAGTAATATCGAGTTGAATTCGGAAAGGAACAGAACTACTATAACTACTGTATTGTTGTCAGAAAGAATATAAAAAAAAATGGAGACAGATTGACACACAAGAAGAAAAATTTTAAATCACATTCCTCCTTTCTCATCGTCGTCTCAACAATAATAATTGTACTTAGTTCTTACAACTATAGTCTACTTCCGATTTTTCTTTTATTTTTTTGCAAACAAATTTCTTAATATCATTCATGATGGGAGTGGATGACGATAAAAAAGTGGAACAAGAATGAATTTAACATAAATTTTCTTTCGTGAAAATACATTTTCTGCATTTATGATTTTCCAACGAACAACAACTCTTCTAAAATTGGAATAAAGTGTTTTGTTAGTGTTTTGTGCATTCAAAAAAAAAAATCTGGAATAAGATAAATTTCGAAACGAGTTACGAACAAAAAAAAAGCTGCTATGGAAATAAAGTGAGTGGAAATTATTGAATTTTCATGATCGAAAAATAGTTTTTACAGTGTAAAGTACAAAGTTTAGAATACATAGTGTGGATTGTAGACGATTTATGAGTGGATCGAGAAGATTTATGTTAAAGCTTGTGTATTTTATATAACCGGATTTTATATAAGCAACATCTAAAAATCGGATAAACTGGAATTATAGAGCTACCAAATTATCTTGTATCAATTCTGACATAGAGATGGATAAAATAATATTTATTAGACAAAAATGAAAGGTAATTATGGTTTCAGAAAGTTTAATAACGTATGGAATTACGTAGAACATACTCGTAGTGCTTTGGTTAACATCGTGTGGAAAGATTTGCATGTCAATTATGTTATGTAACAATATGGTCGTTTACCTTGTTCAAAACGTTCAAATTTTGTAATTTGTGCATCTTATTGGGTACGGCAGCCGCACTACATTTTAATGGAATGGCAAATTTTGGGCATAATCTCAGTCACGTTTGTTTAACAAAAAACTCAAAAACTTCTTTTGAATGCTTTCATTTACTTTTATGTGCAAATATTCGCGTTCGCAATGCAATTTTCAATGTGCCTATTGAAACTGGCGTTTTCGACAAATGTAACACCTAAATCCATAATCTCATTGACACTGCAATACTTGGCTGTTGACTTTGTATGAAGTAATTAAGGGACTCATTTTACGATGAAAAGAAATGGTTTTGCATTTCTTAATACTCAAGTACGACGTGTTTCGACCAAACCACTCACTTAACCTCACCTTAATCAGTCACTTTTGGTCAAACCAACACATATTTTGAAATTAAAATCGTTCGACCAACAGAGATAGCCTCAATTAATGTCTAATACAAGCAATAGAAGAAGAATATATTGAAATTATTTGTTTATGTAGTAGTTACGACAGATTGAAGGAAACTAAACGAATTTTGGTTTATTGGGGTCAGGTTGACCACAGAGTGCTTATTTTTCGAGATATTTGAAAGTTTCAGCTTAAAACAATCACCTGGTATATTGAAACGTATATGGCACGAAAACGGCAAAGTAGTTCGGAACTGCGAGACTTGTTCGAAGTTGTCTCAACACCAGATATATCAAAGGAGGACAATGCAATAGCTGATGATAATTTTCATGTTTCTTTTTCTGATTGTGATGGGGATGCAGATGTAGAGCAGATAGTTGAGATTCTTAATAAATCGGCAGATGATGAATATATTGAGGAAGAAAAATAATGAATTACTTATATTGATCAAAAATCTGCAGAGCAAGGCACTTGGTATTATTCTCAAAATAAAAAATTCAAACGTAACTGAAGTTGAAATCCCACAGAAGTTATTAAAATACGCGATTTCCGAATGAGAGAACGTGAAGACCTAAGTCAATTCCAGGCATTTCAAACAATTATACCGGAAACACTTATAAATGTTATAGTGGCGGAAACAATTCTACAATATACATAGCCAGTTACCAAAAGTACGTAGTATTTGGTACGATACCGATTCTGTAGAGGTCTGTGCAATAATTAGAATTTTGTTATACGCTGGGGTTCATAAGAACTTATCAGACCACAATATTCCTAAAGGGGGTGCAGCAATTGTTACGATTTCTTCGATTTCATCGAATTATCAAACAAGAATCGAACTGTCAAAACAGAACAAATTAGCCCCATTTCGAGATGTATGGAATATGTTTTTGGCTAATCTAAAACAACACCATAAACCATCAGAATACTTAACTATTAACGAACAGCTTGTTCTAACACGTGTCAGGTCTTCATTCAGGCAATACATACCTTCAAAGCCTGGTAAATATTTTATTAAAATATTTTGGCTTTGCGATTCCAAAAATGCGTACCCTTTGAATGGTGAAATTTATTGGGTAAACAACGTAGAGCTCCGTTTGAGCGATTATGCGTTAAACTTAGTTCGTCGAGTGACCCACTATCGCCACCGCCTCCAGGTTCTCATTCTTGAAAACAAGATGGGGTGATTAAGTAACCTAGGTGTGGGGCGGGTCACACTAAATGGTGGCGGATGAGTCGGATGAAGGTGTGACGCGAACCGTGCCGATGGCTTGAGACCCATCTAAAAATAATTGCCCAGTCCTTAACGGAGCCCTCTGGATACCTGGCGACCTCCAGTTGTAGGTAGCTTTACCCTTGTATACGGATCTCTGCACGGTCGGACCATCATTTTCTCCGTTACTCGCGGGAAAAAGAATGGATAAAAAAGTAAATCAAACTAAAGAAGTGGCCAGCACTTCTCAAATGCTGGTGAAGACGGGGGTCTGGGACTCCAGCCGTCAGAGTGGCTAAGACTGAGACTGGTTCAGAGGCTTGCAAGCCATGAACTAGCGGTAGTGGGAAAACGAAGACAGTCATTTCTTCTTCGGTTCGGAGATACAGGACAAAGCGATCAGCCTTCCGTGTCTCGGACAGACTGGCTACAGTCCCGGAGGAGCAATGGACGGAAAAGCAGAGGAAATCATGCAACTGGGCAAAGAGTTGCATAGCCGATGGGAGCAATGCACGTAACGAGAACCTTGGGTCTAAAAGAAAGAGGTCTAGTTAGGAGGAGCAGGGGAATAAGCTCTTCAGTGACTTCAGCACTGAATCTAAGTTTCCTGAAAGTCCTTGGACAACATCCGAGACCCCCGCCAATTTGTAGGGACGCGAGTTGGTACCAGCGACGGCTGAAACGGACCGCGTGTACGGATCAAAGATTGGCCTTCTTGTATAGGAAGGCGATCGAGGAGGTAGGCGAGGTATGGCCAGGAGGTCAGGATTTCCACGGAACCGGCTAAGCTGGATGAATCCTTGAGGATTATTCACTAGAGGATTGTCAAGCAAGAGGAGTCCAAGGCCAGTTTCAGATTATCAATTATGATAATTAATAGGGAATCCCTGGCCTCACTGTCAAAAACCAAAGGGGTTATAAACTTCGGCTTCGACTCTGTCACCCTTAAGGTGTTAAGAAAGGACGAGGTCGGAGTAAAACCGAGCACCGCGCTACCCGAGAGGGAGAAGCAAGAAGTTCAACTGATTGAAGGAAGCTCGACGAGTGGTACTCCTCCAGAGGAAACATCGAAGCTCGTGGCGAACCCAAGTGAGGGGCTAACTAGGGATCTTAGAAATCGACTATCTCTAGGCATAGGGAGGAGGGACACATCAGACTCTGAAGGGAAGATATGGACCTTCTTAAGTTTAGAGAGTGCGGAGGGAGTGAGACGGAAGATACCATCGACTCCTTCCTGTCCAATTAACCGAAGCAGCACGGCTGTCGCGATAAGGTGAGTAAATACTGTTACTAATAATCAGGTTTGTGCAAATAAATCTAAATCATTCCAAGCCTGCTTCGGCGGCACTACTTCTCAGACTTGCTAAGTCAAGGGAGGATATAGTTCTGATCCAAGAACCTTGGATTAAAAACGACAAGATCTGTGGTCTGCGAGCGAAGAGGTACACCCTTTTTTAAGCTTGTGGAACGAGCAAGAGCAGATCGTGTATATTGGCGGAACATAATATAAATGTTTTTCTACTTCCGCAGTATTGCAATGGAGACATGATTGCGGTATGTATAGAGATGGAGGGAGGAGATTCGGGCTTGCAGAACATCGGACATCAATAAGAGGGGTGAGTTACTTTTCGATTTTCTTTTAAGAACTAACCTCATTATTAGTAATATAGGTCGGGAACCCACCTTTATTATTAGCAATAGACAGGAGGTTCTGGATGTTACTCTGGTCCCCTATTTTATCTCACCTATGATCAAGGGTTGGAAGGTGGCGAAAGAGCTCTCCTTCTCTGATCATCGGTACCTAACGTTTAAGCTCATCTCCAAATTACAAATCAGTGCGTATTCAGAAATCCCCGGAGGACAGTATGGCGCGTATATAAGGAGGTATTGGAGTGCAGGATTCCATCCAGAGTCACACACAGCACTCTCCCTCACGGGTAATGATCTGGATTCAATGGTGGATACTCTTACCAGGGCTTGCAATACCTCTATGAGAAAAGCTTACCCATTAACAAAGCTGAGGGGAAAGCGAAAACGTGTTTGGTGGACTTCAGCACTTGCGGAGTGCCGGAAAGTCTGTAGGTCTGCTTTCAATAGAGCGAAAAGATCAAGAGCATGCCAAAACTGGGACTTCTATAAGGAATGCCTCAGAGTATACAAAATGGAAACAAGAAAGGCGCAAAGGAATTCGTGGAGGCTCTTCTGTGATAGAATGGAAGATGCCCTCTACTAGTTCAGCTGTTCCAGGCTATCTGAAAAAATCGGATGGCGATTTCCATTAATACTCGTTGGTGGCGTTTCTCGATATTGAGGGCGCTTTCAACAAAGCGAAGGTGGAGAAAATTAGGAAAGGATTGTTGCCACTTGAAATTGAATAGCCTGTAACCAGGCTAATTAATCACCTGTTAGGTAGCAGAAGGGTTATAGCGGAGATGAAGGAAGTATCCGGTAGAAGGCGATTTGGGATTAACCCATCTAAAACAGAGCTGGTTATTTTTACTAGGAGATATAAAATTCCGGTAATGGACCCACCAAGTTTAAATGGTACTATGCTGACTCATACTGATAGGGCGAGATTCCAGGGGATCCTTTTCGATAGTAAGCTCAGTTGGAAACCAAATACAATAGAAAGAGTGAAGAAGGCCATTGTGGCACTCCATTCTTGCAAAAATGCCATTAGAAGGAAATGGAAGAAACCGAAGCTGGTGCACTGGCTTTTCACGGCAGTGGAAAGGCCCGTACTAGTGTATGGTGTGAGTGTATGGTGGCCAGCTCTGGAGAAATTATTATACAGAAACATGATGGCGAAGATGCAGAGGGCAGCTTGCTTGCTATTTAGTGTGGCGGTTAGAACAACCCCCACTAGTGCCTTGGAGGTTATGCTGTACCTTCTCCCGTTGGACATTATCGGTAAGCAAATGGCGGTCAATACGGCCGCCCGGCTATCCGCGATTTCGGGATGGAAGTGCCTTCAAGAAGGGCACTCAACTATAGCCAATTCTGTGAGGAGTGACCTGGTGTATTTGGATTATATAACACCTTTGTCCTGTTTTTGCAAGCGTTTCAAAGTGATTCACTCCTCTAGGGAGGATTGGAAGAATTGTCTCATTATGGAGACCGGGAGAGTTAAATTCTTCACCGACGGCTCCAATACAGCACGATGGTAGAGTGGGAGCTGGTGTATTCTGTGGGAAACTAAATGTAAATTTATCGTTTCGTCTACCTGATTACTGTAGCGTATACCAGGCTGAAGTTATAGAGATTGCAGAGGTCATGAACTGGTTGAAGCACAGTGTAATATCGTTGACTGATATCACAATCTGTGTAGACAGTCGGGCGACCATTCTTTCGCTGGATTCAGTTTCCCTTGCGTTGAGGGTGGTGTTGGATTGTCACACATCTCTTAACGAGATGAGTGAACATTTCAATATCCAGTTGGTCTGGGTTCCGGGCCACTCTGACGTTGAAAAAAAATTATATGCCAGACGAATTAGCAAGGTACGGTACGACTCTCCAACTGGAACCAGGGAGAGAATGTGTAGGAAGGCCTATGTCTGGGCTGAAAGCAGCTAGTCATAGGAAAGCTGTTGCCTTAGCAAATGCTAGGTGGCTCGCCAGTCCTACTGGTAGGATAGCGAAGCAAGTATGGCCTGAGCTGAGCTTGAAGCGATCCAAGATCTTGATCACACTAAGGAAGCGTGATTTAGGTAGAATTGACCGGACACTGCCTTTTCGGAGATCATGCGAGAAGGCTGGGTCTGGATGCAAATGACTTCTGCAGAAGCCGCAAGCAGAAGGAGGAGGATGAGACTCTTGTTCACTTCCTATGCTCATGTCCTGCGCTTGCTGTCAGAAGACATGATCAATTGGGCAAATACACTATGGACAACCTCTCTGATATCAAAAGCTGTAATGTGAGAGATCTTTTACACTATGTGCATAGCACTAGATGGGTTTAAAGGGAGTTTAATGATATCGGATCCTGTGGTATTACAATGAGCCAAAACTGACCTAAGTGTGCGATAGCAACCATACTAAAACCTAACCCAGTTCATCGGTTATGGGCAGAACAATTACTACAAAAAACAACAACAATAATTGGTATAATTCGGAGGAATAACCCGGATTTACCAAAAGAATTTACGGGTAAAACAGATGTAAAAACAGGGAACTACATTCGCCAAAATTTTGCTTTGGCAATAATTTGGCGCTAGTAATGCCTGCAAGCGAAAAACCAAACGGTGGCCCATGGTGCTATTTATTAATATGGTGAACCTCGCGTGTGTAGCAGCGTTGAACTTGTATAAGTATGCTAATCCTCAACTTTTCATGGTAATCGAATTTATGTGAACGATGAAGAAGTAATATCTGACGATGCCTCTGCCTAAAACATGTCACCAACATTTTGAAAAATATTGACTTCATTTATTAATCAATTTCCGTTAATGTCTTCTGTTAATTCTATACTGTGTTTCATAATTATAGCACCACCATTATTTATTCTTGTTCTAGTTGGATCATCTGTATTGTGTTATGCGACTGAAAGTTTCAATTTCGACCTGTTCCTCAAAAAGTAGTAAGGCTTTGTTCATAATTTTAAAATTCTTTGTTTATTTCTCCAAAGGTCATCTCATCAGCATCGCTTTTTAGAACTCTCAACTAAATTGTAATTTTTTTGCAGTTACAATTTTAGCGCAAAGTTGAATGTTGTCACAGGCCAGTACTATAGAGGGCACTGGGTGATCGCGCAAAATGAATATACGTATAAAGGAATGTATATTTTTGGTGATTGGGATGGAGGTATACTTTTTCTCAGTGGTGCGGAAACTGGATTAGGTTTTGACGAGTGGTGTATGTGTTTGATTGGTTTACACAGTGGCAGCGAGGATTTTTTTTTGTTTGTTTTAATCCATGCAATCTTTTCTGGGGCCGAAGCACTCCCTGCTCTTTCGCGATTGATTTTCCCGTTTTACTTTTAGGACCGATTTAAGTTACCATCTGCGCATTGCATAGCTCCATGCCAGCCTATAGTACTGAACATGGAAGATGGGTCGGCCCATGAGTTTTGCACGCCGATAGGGGGTCGTAGTTGTGTTCCTTTTAACCACAGATCGTAATCTGTTGATGAAAATTTCCTTTGGCAGCGAGGATGTGCTGCAGCTGTATTGATGAGATTTTTTTTTTTTTTTTGAAAGTTGGTTTTGTATGTCCATATTGGTTTTTTGCTGAATGTTTATGATGTTTTTGTTGGAGTTTGCCATCGATTTGGCGAGGGCTGAATAATTTTTGGAGTTTCGGGATGATCGGTCGTACGTTGAAGTTTTTGAGCTGTGTAGAGTTGCCATGGTTCGTTTGTGACCTGTCATGGACTCGTCACGGCTTTGTGAAGCGTGGGTTTTGTTGAATGGTGGTGTTGGCCGGAGGTCGCTTGGTGGATGGTAGCGGTTTCATGGTGGGAGGATTCGTGCCGTCTGTTGGGATCGTTTCGGAGGTAATTTTAGGTGTTGCAGTTTGATCTGGTTTTTGCTGTAGATGAGCGAGTATCGAGTGCTTCTGGATGGGCATTGCGCAATTCTCTTGGTACATTTTACTGCGATTGTTTGTAGAGGTGGTTTCTTCCACGGTTGGATTTCGGAGATTTTCGGAGAGAGCTATTTTGGTGATGTTCCTTCATCCAACTATTCAGCGTTTGTGTAATATTGGAGTTGTCGGTGTCTCATATGTTTCTTGGTAGTTGGGCTAATTTATTTGGTTCTGGTGGTGGTGTTTGGTTGCAGGGGATCTTTGTGGCCGTAATGCTTTCTAATTGAAAATAGAATTTTGGTTTAAAGTTGGAGGTGCAGACGGGATAGGAATAATAGTGGCCGTCGGGTTTGCTTGTGGGTTTGTTGATCAGAGGAGGCTTGACCTTTAGAAATTGTGGATGGCTTGGAGGCTGCGGAGTGGATTTGGAGTGCAGTTGAATGTTGCTGTGTCTATATAGCTTTTCGGGGATTATGATGTTTCTTTGATTAAATTGTTTTGTGGGTTGTTCGGGAAGGAGACTGTGGATTGGTGGGGGTTTTGTTTGACTTGTTCTGGGTTGGATGGATGATTGTGCTGGTTGTTAATTTTATGATTTAGTATTTATTTAACACTGTTGTAAATTTGTTGATATATACGATGGTGGATGACCATATAGATTGTTTTCGAATGTTTTATTTTGATGTTTACTTAATCATTTATTTTGTAATCCAGGCATTGAACAATCGCTTGGATTGTTTGGTTGTCGGGATCCTACGGTTATGCTGGCTGCTTATTATTGGTTTCTGTCATCTTGATGATTCCTGATTGCTTGGATAGTTTTGTTTAATTCTGGTTCAGTTTGTTTGGGTGTTGGGATTCTGGAACTGCGCCAGGCATCCATTATTGTTGTATTACTTAGCTGGTCCCATTTGGTCATTTTTTTTTCTTTTCTGGGGGCTGTATAGCGGGCCCGTGTTTATATGTATATATGTGTGTGTGTATATATGTAATAATATGTAAGAATGATTGTATTCAATTAACCACGCTTTCAGAATTAAGTAGGAGAGAATTAAAATAATAAATTTTTATATGATTTAGATAGCAGGAACATATTAATTTAGTATTAGATTTCAGGAAACCTGCAGATGCTTGTGAAATAATATTTCTTTGTATTTTTAACAACGTTAACGTTAGTAACTGTCGACTTTATCTAGGTGTCTGTAACCGAGCCGATTCAATCAATAAATTTTGTTTAGGAAGCCGAAAAGCCATTTTTCAGAAAATTTCCAGATGCACGTGAAATAATAACATTTTTCCTTAAGTTGTTGAATTTAAAAAGCAATTATTGATGACCAATACCATCGTAAACCATTTAACCTATTAAACCTTTATCTTTCCCCTAGTAGTTTAGAATTGTGTTGTCTTTGTGTTATTAACTATCGCCTATACCTAGGTGTCTGTATAACCGGACCGATTTTGTCCCAATTAATTAACCTATCCAATCCTTCGGTTTTGTTATATGTAAAAAGAATGTACGGTGGGCCCGGCGTCATCCGGGAGCTTCTGTGTAAGAACTTGATCGTACATTCAGAATCAATCAATCAAGTCATAAAAAAAATGTCATATGTCGTTTGTCACTTAATCAAAATCTAGGCCCACAAGTGGCACCTTCATAGGAGCATTTTTCGTTTTGTGCAAATATTTTAAAAAGTATATCAATTATGAGAAAATTGGCCATAAATTAAAATACTCTAAATGAACTTTCCAACAATATCGGTTCAGATTAATTTTCCAAAACTTTAGCAGAAAGGTCGATTTTTGACAAAAAACTGTTTTTTTTGTATAATCATAAACATTTTCGACCTCGATTTTTTTTGAGTAAATGACTGTCTTCTCTACAGCTCAGAGGGATCGATTAAACTTCATACTTAAATTTTTTCCATAAATTTCAGTAACTTTCGGAGAAATTTGGCTCACCGGAAGTGGCAACTTGCATAGGAGCATTTACGATATATTTAAAAGGATGTAACATTTACGAAAAAACGATTATGAACAAAAAAATTGTAAATTAATTTTTCAACGAAATTTGTTCAAAATATTTTTTAAATTTTACCTGATGTGATTTGCTTAGGTAAAAAAAAACTATTTCACCGAAATTCGGCATCTCTAAAGTTCAGGTCGTTTGACTATTCGAAATATACCGTCATTTAAAACTTTTTCAATTAATTTGGTGATAAATGCGAAATCTGTGTACCGGAAGTGGTAGCTTCTATAGGGGCTTTTCAATTTTTGTATTGATGTTGAAAAGTTTAGCATTTACAAAAAACAACAAATAATTTAAAGATTTAATTATCATTAAGGATTGGTTCTCTGAAATCTAAGCAGGAATAATATTAGAAATCAAGATCGGTGTATTCGGGATCTATGTAAATTCGTGCAGGTAATATAAAGTCAGGTGTTGCCCACAACACAATCACCTCTCCAGTTTTTTATATTCAATTAGTAAAAGTAAAATTTAATTGTAAGCTATAGTAGTGAGATAATATTCAATCGAATACATCGAAAAGCTATTTCATGTGATAGCACTAATATAACATAAGGTAGATACTGGTAATTTAATAAGACCATATAGATTAGAATGGGTTGCTCGCTAATATCAACCCAGAAACGATAAAGTATGTCGAACGAAAATAAATAACTTAAAAAAAATTTAAAAACACAATCAATTGCGGAGAGCAAGTACCAACCCAGTTATTTCGAGACACCTCAAACAGAATGTGATTATGAGATCTTAACTGAAGATCTTAATGTTCACGAAAAATAAACCACACAAAAATCCTTTTTCCGCCGTACATTTTAAGTATTCCTTAAGGGGTTTGTGTGTTTATTTTCATGAACAAAAATGGTTAAAAATAAAGACTCGCACAAGATAAATCTCCCTGGTGAAATCCTTTATTCATTTTTATCTTTAAACAAAATAAAAAAAAAAGCTCACTCGAATATTATATTATGCCACCCATGCCGTCGTCACCCCAAACCAAAACTGAATTGTGTATAGCATGTGTACGTAAATCTCACTCTCAAATTTTATGTGCGAGCATAAGAAGTAGTAAGTATATACGAGTTTCTTAGATACACATTCTTCGTATTTATTTATTTATATATTTCGTTTATTTATTTATTTATTTTTTTTATTTTTAAATCTTGGAAAAACATTTGTTTGTTGTGCTGCTTTTTATAATTTACCAAAGTTTTTTTTTTTTTGTATAAGTTATTATTTTAGTATTTTTTATGTGACGATTATACAGTTATTTCTTTATTTTATGATTACGTTTTTCAAGATGAGGAAATTTTTTGTTCATCTTATTTAAACAAAACAAAAGAATATATAAATATGAATAAAATCTAAATTAAGGCTTACGAGAAAATTGAAGTGAAGATAAACGGTTGAAAAATTGCCATACCATTTGCGCCATATATACGCATTGATATACACATCTACGTCATACGATTCGAAATTATGTGGAACAAATTCTATTAAAGAGATTAAAACTCAACACTGTAGAAAAACTAGTAACCACCACTACCGCAAAAAATAAAAATAAAATCGAATGCCAAAAAAATTCATTAAAGCTTAACAATTGTAATCCTATCCATCAATAATTCTGCCAGAAAAGCTTCAAAAATAGATCCCAAAATAAATTAAAATGACAGAAGAAAGAAAAACAAACTTTTAGGAAATGGATTTCCCTCTCCTAGTATACTAATATATAGAGTCTAGCACTTTACAACAATTTTATAAATATCCCGCATCTTTTAGGGGATGGGGGGCGAGTTGAAAAATAACACTGTATCAATAAGAAAGAAAAACAGATTTAAAGGCAAAATTGAAAGTCAACTCACATAACATTTTGATTTTTAAATTTAATTTTCAAACAGCGCAGCACCCGAAATAGGCAACAGAAATGTTCAAATTTGTTACCATTTAACATTAGGTAAAGCAAAAAATCTTTATACGATTATCACCTTTCGTATATATGTGCTACTCTAGATATATCCATTTTTAAAGTTACGAAAATCGAAATAACAATCCCAGGGATGGGATAAAATAAATAAAAAGCCGTATATTTGATTTATCATTGAGGCGAACAGCAACCCAACTAACATATGTAAATCATTTGCTCTGGATATAAATTCGCTTACAAAGCGCTTTTTTCATTGTTCACTTTAAAAAAAAAGAATACATCGTCGAGCTTTTGTATATATATATTTGCGATTTTCCTTCACTGTACATATACGAGTATATATGTATGTCACAACAATGTGACAATGATAGTAATGTTGCTGATAACGATGATAATAATGACGGCGTTGATTATAGGAAAACACAAACTTTATTTTATTTTTATGTGTGTACATTGAACGAATCTCGAATTGACATTTAAGTCGGATTTCTTTTTTTTTTTTTTTTAATTTTCATTGTGTACACTAAAGCACAAACCGAACGAAACATTAAGCTTTCAAAGAATTATTATTCCGCGTTTGACTCCAATACATGTAGAGGAAAAAAAACATAAACTTTCTACTTCTTTATGTTATGTATGGTTGGTGTTGTTGTGATGTTTTATGTGATGAAAATGTAAATTAATATTTCAAAATAACCAACTGTAGTATAAAGACACACATACACCGAACCGTACGAAACTGAGTGGAAAAATAATGAAAATTACGATCAAATATTTTCTTCTCGTTTAAACTTTCGCTTTTTTGTTCGTGTTGTTGTTGTTGTTGGTGTTTTGTGTTATGATTAAATTAATCAATTGATTGGAATGATGTGAACGATATTTATGTTGGGGTTGTATACGGTTTAACAAAAACCCGATTGAATATACACAAATTAAATTGCATTATCATGATTAGAATGGGATTGCTTTGTTTTCAGGAGGGCGGCACGTACTCGTATCTCGTAATGACATTTTTTGTTGAGTGAAAACAATTATGAAAATTGAAAATTCTGATGGTGAACTATTAAACTTGGTGGTAATAGAAAAATTTAATTTTTTTTTTTTAATGTTTTACGCAGGGTTTTCAGATTAACTGTCCTACTGAAACAGTTAAGTAAAACAACAACGAATCATAAATGTTTAAAAAAATAGATTAATGTTATATCTCAGGCTTATATAACATATGGAACCGGATATTATTATCTGGTCGATATGTATTTACGGGGCACAATATATAAATACGTCCGATTGATGAGCAGACTCAAAAATAAACGTAATTTTCATTTAACAACTCTATTGTACGAGTATGTACAGAAGTACATAAAAAAATAGAAACCAAAGTATATAACAAAAACTGTAGTACATATGGACAAATTATAAAGGTTATAAATATTGTATTTTAAGGCTTGGAAAGCCTTAACTAGATATGAAAATGAAAATAGTTCAGTTCCTCCTGCTTTAATTTTAACATAAAAAAACTTATATTTGAATTAACATCGATGTGGTTTTGGACGCAGTTCATAATGATCACGGCGAAAAACAATTGGTTAGTCACTTGGATATTCGGTTGCAATTCGGCTTGTGCGTTGATCATCCATTGGGTTCTCAGGTATAATGGTGGTGTTTGAATGGTTGATGAAGGTATATCGTCATCCCCGCCAAAATCTAATACAACTGGTATATTGTTATTGTTATTGCTTAAGTTTTGATTGCTTAAGTTTGTTGTTGTATCTCTCAAAATTGATTTTGATGGATTCCCGGTCGCAGTTGATTTTCATCACGTTTCCACTCTCCATGATTAGTTTGTACCATGTACATTTTATTCCCGAGACATTTTGTGATAAACCCTTTCCTCCATTTTTTTTCCTCTGGTTGAAAAGTCGAGAGTATACACTTTATTGTTGAATTGATATTTTGTTGTTGGTGTAAATTTCACTCGATGTTCTTGTGGCGGTAACATTGCAGACAGTAATGTACGAGGTTGTCGTCCATGAAGTAGTTCGAATGGAGATTTATCAACAACTGGTAGTGGTGTGGATCGATATGTTGAAAGAAATTTCATTAATGCCATATCAACATCAATAACAATAGTTCTAACAAACCTTTTCGCTTCGCCATTGGATTGAGGGTGAAATGGCGCAGATGTAAGAAGTTCAATGGCGTTGGCTTTATAAAATTGGCCAAATTCAGCTGATGTGAATTGAGATCCGTTGTCACTCACAATCGTCGATGGTAAGCCTTCAATATCAAAAATTTGTTGAAGTGCACGTATGGTACATGCAGATAAGTCATGGCTATGACAAATGCAAATTTTGTATATGAATCGACACAAACCAGGTACATTTTTAACAAAAACGGACCTGCAAAATCGAATGGAATTGGCAACTTTCATATGCTTTTATTAATTTCTCGATGTCTTGATCGATGAATGGCCACCAGCAATGCCGACGTGCAATTTGTTTGGTTCTTGTGATGCTCCAATGACCCTCGCATGTAAAAGATTTAACGTTTTTTGTTGAAGACTAGATAGAATAACAATGGGATAATGTGTGCTCTGCAATGCTCTTATAATCGATAGGATAATCATCTATTATATTTTGATAAATTTCGTCGACGCTGTTGCAAACATTCTCATTTTTGTCGGACTCTTCATCCGGACCACAATGGAGTCTTGATAATGCATCGGCGTTTCCATGATGATTTGTAGATTTGTAAATTATTGTATATCCGTAGTTTATTAATTGTCCAACGCTGTAGATACTACGAATTGGTAATTTTTTATTTCGGTTGAACAGTGATATTAACCGTTTGTGATCCGTAACTAGCTCGGATTTTCGTCCCTGAAGATAGTGTTTAAATGTGGTTACACCGTAAATAATTGAAAGAGCTTCTTTTTCGCTTTGTGAGTAACGTTTTCGTGTGTCGGTAAGAGGTTTTGACGCGAATCCAATAGAGTATTCGGTTCCATCAGGGTATCTATGAGAAATAACCGCACCCAGGCCATACGATGAAGAATATCAGTGGCTAATATAAGTGGATAATCATTCCTAAAATGAACTAATTGTATTGCATTAATGATTGCAGATTTCAATTTATTAAAACTCGTTTCTTGTGCCTCACCCTAATTAAATTTAGAATTTTTCGAACGTAATTGATTTAATGGTGCCGCCACATCTGAGAAATATTTAACGATAAATGACTCAACTTCCTTTAAATTGGATGGACGTGGTAAATCACGTAGTGCTTTTAAGCCGGATGTTGAGGGACGGGAGCCATTTTTGCAAATAATATGCCCCAGATACTCAATTTCGGGTTGAGCGAATTTACACTTTCCTAAATGGCATCGAAAACTATTTTCTTCTAATCTGGTCAAGAGCATACTTGAATTCTTTAAATGATCGCCGTTTGTTTTGCCCGATATGATTACATCGTCTAAATATAAAGGCACAAAAATTTAAATCGCATGTGATTTGTTCCACGAGCCTCGGAAAAATGCCGGGCCCGCTTCAAATTCCTAAAGATAGACGTTAATTACTAAAATCTTTTTTGAATCGTCGGTGAGTTCAAGTTGGAGATACGCATCTCTGAGATCAAATTTTGTGAAAAATTGACCACCTTGCAATTTATAAAACAATTCATCAATACGTGGTATCGGGTGACGATCGACACCAACTTGAGGATTTACCGTGACTTTGTAGTCAGCGCAAATGCGAATTTTTCCATTTGGCTTAACAACTGGTACTATTGGTGTACCCCATGACGAAGTTTGCACGGGTTTCAAACGGCTTTTTAATTTTATATCGGCTTTGGGTGAATTGCACCTTCCTATGGGTGTAGCATCAAAAGGTTTAGTATATTTTTGCAATATTCGTGGATTTTTTGTTGCAATTCATCGCTTGATTCTACTCCAAAAATATATTCTGCATTGTGTTGCTGAATCACATACAACCAATGATAATTCTTCATTAAAATCTTTAAACGCGACTTTTACATTAATTTTTCCTTTGACATGTACGGGCATTCCTCCATACGATTTAAAAGTTATGGTTGTTGGTATGCACATATGATAATTTAATTTGGCGTATGATTGTGAGCCAATGATTGAACACGTAGCACCAGTATCCAATTGAAATTGTATTGGTGTATTATTTACTTGTAGAACCACTGAAATTTTATTTTTTTCGCTCTCAATAGAAAATATGAAGGACACATTTTCAACTTCATCGACGGGATTTGTTAAATGTGTATTTCTCAACCACGTGAGCGAGACATACATACAGTAGCTGTACGCCCTTTTTTATTGCATTTATGATACGATTTATTGTAGTTATGTGACAAATGTTGGTCGTTCCATTTCTTTGTTGTTCCTTGTTGAGCATACTGAAATTTCTTTAAAAACATCAGACGGTTTTGCTTCACTCTTTAAAGTAGCACATGTTTTCACTGTTGTCTCATAAACCCGAGCGATTTCTAACGCGATACCGCGCAAATCTGCAACCCACGTTTGTCTGATGTGGTTTCATTTATCAGTCTTATGAAACTCATATCATGAAGCAAGCACATGAGTGTGAGTTCATCAAGATGTATTTTAACGAGGCCATATAAAATGTGGTTACCTGTCGACTTCATCGATAATGCAGCTATTACAGAAATTATATACGCAAAAACTGTCTGTTGTGCATGTCTTTGAATAGGATACTACATCAACCGTCAGCATCTAAGTTTAACATCCATTTCTTAAGCAAAAGGGTGGCATAGAGATATGACCACCACATGAGTACGTTTTTTTTAAATTGAAGATTTTTCCCGCTGGATTTACAATTTTCGTAAAAACATGTATTTGAGTGGTTTTACAGAAATTAAATTTGTATTGTATTATAACTGTTATTAATCCTTTTATAAAATTGTGCTTTAACATTTTATTGCCTGGTAATGATTTTGTTCAATGAAGTGCCGTGGCCCAAACAAGTTTATTTTAACAGCTGGTTTAAAAATTTAACTGTGTATTAATTCTAATTTTTAACATAGGTTTTAAACTTTTTCCTAATATTTTTAAATTTGTACTTAATTTTTTTTTATTATACTGTTTTCCGATCATATCAACATGTGTTATATCAGAGACACCTATATATAAGAGCCATAAGATTCCGCTATTTTTTATCGTGAGCTTTAAATAGAGGGCAAGCTTTTTCTTTCTCATAATTTTTGTACATAAAAACCGAAATTATTAATTTCAATTTTCAATTTTAATAAAATAACATTTTAGTTGTGCTTAGTAGCTCTTTCGTCACTCATTGGTATGGCAACTGGGTGACTTTTCACACATCTAGCAGATTTTTATAGTCACTTGGAATGACAACAACTCAACTACTGGCATCGAGGTGTTAATTAAGTAATAATTTTTGAGATTCGAAAAAGCTCCTGTGTTAGATTGCGTTTTCTGTCTAACTTTCTTATGATTTTAGTTGCAATTACAATTCATCGTTTTATTCGCCAATTCATTTCATTGCGACTTTTTTTGTTTAGCAGGAATTGTCCCAATTTTTCTCAAAACTAATCTTAAATTGGATTTTTGGACAATTTGCGGGAAATAAAATTCCGTACTATTTAATTCATTTTCATCAATTACATCAAATAAGTGTTTGTTTTAAAATTATCCGTTGAAATTTTATTCGTAAAAATTAATGAAAAATTCATTATTTTACATTGTTGCTTATGGGGGCATAGTAAATGTTTCCCATATAATTAAAGTACTCCGTTTAACATTACGGCTCTTTAATCATAGATGGCTCTCGATTATATACAGTGCTGGGAAAAACAAAATTGGGCAAACATATTTTATTGCAAATTGGAGTCTTTTTTTTGCTAAAATTAAAAACTTTTGAAAGCAATTGGCTTATTGTTTGATTTTAAATACGTGTATGGCGTAATTTTTTTTAAAAAAAATTACCTACAACTTAGGGGCAAATTTGATGTTTGCTTTTATTACAGCGATACACCTTCGATTCATTGAATTTGATAAATTTTTCAAAATCGTAGGAGGTATGGATTCCCAATCGTCATGAACAAACTTTGTAAAGATTGAATTGATTCTGGGCGCTTTCTTGCTAGTTTTAGCTTCATTATAGACCAAATATTTGGAATGGGATCTAAGTTTGGACTATACGGGGGCCAGCTCTACACATCGATACTTCTTTCTTCGAAGTACTTTTTTACCTTTATGAGCAGCAATAAAAGCGTTTATCGAGGAAGACTCGTTGCGTTTAACAAACCCCCAACATTTTAATCAGACGAACGAAAAGAAACAATATTCAGTTGAGCAAATAAATAGAAATTACAACCAAAATAGTGTAACAAAACAGTGGTAAGTCTCACCAAAACATTAAATCAAATAGTTCGGTAAAACCAATAGACATTGATTATTCGTTTATGTCAAGAAAAACACTGAACGGAAGAGTAATAAATAGCCATGAGTTAGGTATGGAAGAGCAACAAATTCCAGATGATAATGAAGATGAAATACAAGGAGAAGAAATACATTTTCATGGGGAAGAGGAATCAGATGCGGAAGCTAAAATTTGTTACCGTATCTGACTCTGAAACATCCGACAAAAAGCGAAACAATTAATATGTTAATAGATACCGGTGCAAACAAAAATATAAAAAACCTGGTATAATACCAACAAAATTATTAAAATCACACAAAAGTTCTGTAAAAATATTTTAGGTACTCATATAAAAAATAAAAAAACCGAAGTTAATTTAATAAGCGAAAAGGTACCCGTCCAAATTTATTTCGAACTAGAATTCAATAGATTTTTCCAATTCTAAGATTGACTATAAGTCACAGACAATATCAATAAATTATCAAGTATTTAAATTCAAACGATACTACCCAACAGCAAATTTTTATAATCATACGGTAGTATTCCCAACCACTCAAAATGGTGATTGGTTCGTAATCCAATACAGCAAACTAAATGAAAAAATCTTAATCCAACCTTGCTTGCATAAAGCAATCAATAACCAAACCACTGTTAACATTTTAACAAGTGAACCGGAACCCCCGAGACAATTACCTAAATTAAAACTAGAGGTTAACAATTTCGAAACCATAAAACCGATACCAGTTCTTCGGAATTCTCTCACTTCGAAGCAATCAATAAGAAATTTAATCAGGACAAATCGCCTAAATGAACGCGAGGAAGAAGCACTTATTGATACGCTCTTCAAAAATCAAAATCTGGGTAGTACCGAAGAAAACAGATGCTACAGGGTGTCGCAAAATAAGGGTTGTAATTGATTAAATTAAATGAGAAATCAATTAGCGACAAATTCCCAATTCCCCATATTGAGGAAATACTAGATAATTTATGAAAGTCAGGATATTTCACGACCCTGAACTTAAAATCTGAATTCCACCAAATACTCATGGACTCGTAAGCTGAGGCCGTTTTTTCAACCAACAAGGACCATTTTTAATTCAGTAGAATGCCTTTCGGGTTGAAGAACGGACCAGCAACGTTCCAACGAGCGATGAATATCGTATTACACGGTTTGATAGGGAATATTGCCATGTCCATTCCCACATTTGCCATGTCTATTTAGATGAAATAATAATCGAAGGTGCAAATCTCCCCAATCATCTGGAGAATCTCGAAATTGTATTCCAACGCCTATCAAAATTTAACTTAAAAATTCAACTAGATAAGTGCGAATTTTTAACAAGAGAGACGCAATTTCAAGGACATATCATTACGCAAGACGGAGTCAAACCCAATAATGATAAAGTAAATAAAAACCTGGACTGGCCCTTACCTAAGAATGAAAAAGATTCATTAGAGACTACTCTAAAATCGCAAAAGATATGACTAAGTACCTCAAGAAAGGTGGTCCGTTAAATATTAAAGATCCAGAGTATGTAAGGTCATTTAATACACTGAAATCTACTATTGCCACAGATCAGATACTAACGTATCCTGATTTTAATTTACCTTTCATATTAACAACTGACGCATCTGAACACGCGTTAGGAGCTGTTCTTTCACAAATGCAAAATAACATCGAAAGACCAATTGCTTTTGCATCGCGAACCCTAAATAAAACAGAAGCAAACTATGTCACTAATGAGAAAGAAGCATTGGCTATAATTTGGGCAAAAGTATCAGACGTACCTACACGGTAGAAAATTCACGCTTGTGACCGACCATCATCAAATCATCCGAGAAAATTTCTAAAATCCTAATATGGAGATTAAAACTCGAGAATTACGGCTATGATGTCGTATATAAGGAAGGCAAGGCCAACGTTGTAGCCGACGCGCTTAGCCGAATCCCGACGACAGAGGTAACTCAACTGAACGTTACAGAAACTTTAGAGGAAACTGAAGGAGTTGCACCAGACCAACTAGAGACAAGTAGCGAAATGGACACCGTTCATTCAGCAAATACTTCCGAAGATTACTATATACACTTTTCTGAACGACCTCTAAATTATTACAGAAACCAATTGCTATTCAAAATAATTAGGAGAGTTATTTTAGTAAAAAAGGAATTTATTGACGGACCTCACTAGCTTCATTAAAACATACCATAATGGTAGACAATCTGCGATATTAATATTAGCACCAGAAATCCTATACGGAAAAATTCAATAATCGTTTAAAAACAACTTCTCTCAAACAAGCCACTTTGTTTTCGTCACAAAAATGGTCGAAGATGTCACCAGTATAGACCGCCAAAATACCATTATCATCAAGGAGCACGATCTAACCAATATAAATTTATATTGTCCTGTGCAGTATTGTAACTCTTTTTGGAAAATAAAGTTTATTTCCCTAAACCCCATCTAGCGTAGTCCTATTTTCTCAATACGAACTAAATTTAATCCTAATTGGTTGAGAAATGACTTAGTTTCGTTCCAATTAACCGTACCATAGTACAATACCTCACGCGGAATTCATATTCGAATTTAATTTTCATTATACTAATCTCAATTTATTTTGAAATCGAGCATTATACTAGGCGGAAATTGTTGCTTCCGGTAGTTTGAATTAGGTGATTTTGATTTCCGGTAAACGACTTCTAATTAAATAACAATCAACTGTGATTAAACGATTATTTTTGTTTGTAATAGTCAAAAAATAATTAATGTGGTCCCCGTTTATTAACAGTAGGTCGTTGAGCTCCAATCAAAGTACAGCTCTTTTAGTTCCATTAAGTCTTTAAAGGCTTACGTTCTAGCTATCATCAATTTCCAGTTATTGTAACCAAATACGAACTCTTTTGTAAGTGTGTGAAGTTATCATAGTTTTTCATCCCAGGAAAAATAAAAATGTTCATCAGGTAACACTTGTTTCACCCCATCCCAGGATTTTTAAAATCATCCCATCCCATGATTTTTAATTTATACAATTAATTAGGACTGTTATACTTGTTAAAGGTAGCGAACATCTTAGCTTCGGATTATGCAAAACCCTAAAATTAATTTAAATAAAAACTACATATATGAGTACAAACTCTAATTCATATATTACGAAAAAAATACGCAATAAAATAATTAATATTGCTCTCAAACCTATAGAGCGCCTAAAGACTTGACTTCTGGTTATGACTCGTCATGGTGTCCACTAACACTGATAACAATTTGGATATCAGCCGTATGTTAGGATTTTCGCTATATGCTCATTTGCATATGGCCCACCACCATATGAAGTTTGAAGAAAATACTCAATAAAATAATTAATATTGCTCTCAAATCTATAGAGTGCCTAAAGATTTGGCTTCTGGTTATGACTCGTCATGGTGTCCACTAACTCTGATAACAATTTGGATATCAGCCGTATGTTAGGATTTTTTTTTTTTATTTTCCCTGATCTGTTCTGAGGCCGAAGCTCTCCCTACTCTTTCGCGGTTCGCTTGTTTACGTCCTTACCTTTACGCCTGTATTGGCCAATTCGAGGACGTACGGATATAGGTCCGATTTTATTACCATCTGCACATTGCATAGCTCCATGCCAGCCTATACTGGCATGGAAGATGGGTCGGCCCGTGAGCCCCGCGCTCCGACAGGGGGTCATAGATGTGTTCCTTCTCATCCCAAATCGTAATTTGTTGATGAAAATTCCCTTTGCATCCTGCCCCTATCGCGATTCGAACCCGGTACCTCCCGATCCAAACGCCAAAGCTTTAACCACATGCCATTTGGTCGGTATGTTAGGATTTTCGCTATATGCTCATTTGCATATGGCCAACCACCATATGCAATTTGAAGAAAATACTCAATAAAATAATTAATATTGCAAATGAGCATATAGCGAAAATCCTAACATACGGCTGATATGCAAATTGTTATCAGAGTTAGTGAACACCATGACGAGGCATAACCAGAAGTCAAATCTTTAGGCATTCTATAGGTTTGAGAGAATTATTAATTATTTTATTGAGTATTTTTTCCAAATTTCCTATGTTGGGCTATATGCAAATGAGCATATAGCGAAAATCCTCACATACGGCTGATATCCAAATTGTTATCAGAGTTAGTGGACGCCATGACGAGGCATAACCAGAAGTCAAATCTTTAGGCACTCTATAGGTTTGAGAGAATTATTAATTATTTTTTTGAGTATTTTCTTCAAACTTCATATGGTGGTGAGCCATATGCAAATGAGCATATAGCGAAAATCCTAACATACGGCTGATATGCAAATTGTTATCAGAGTTAGTGGACACCATGACGAGGCATAACCAGAAGTCAAATCTTTAGGCATTCTATAGGTTTGAGAGAATTATTAATTATTTTTTTGAGTATTTTCTTCAAACTTCATATGGTGGTGAGCCATATGCAAATGAGCATATAGCGAAAATCCTAACATACGGCTGATATGCAAATTGTTATCAGAGTTAGTGGACACCATGACGAGGCATAACCAGAAGTCAAATCTTTAGGCATTCTATAGGTTTGAGAGAATTATTAATTATTTTATTGAGTATTTTTTCCAAATTTCCTATGTTGGGCTATATGCAAATGAGCATATAGCGAAAATCCTCACATACGGCTTATATGCAACTTGTTATCAGAGTTAGTGGACACCATGACGAGGCATAACTATAAGTCAAATCTTTAGGCACTTTATAGGTTTGAGAGCAATATTAATTATTTTATTGAGTATTTTCTTCAAACTTCATATGGTGGTGGGCCATATGCAAATGAGCATATAGCGAAAATCCTCACATACGGCTGATATCCAAATTGTTATCAGTGTTAGTGGACACCATGACGAGTCATAACCAGAAGTCAAATCTTTATGCGCTCTATAGGTTTGAGAGAATTATTAATTATTTTTTTGAGTATTTTCTTCAAACTTCATATGGTGGTGGGCCATATGCAAATGAGCATATAGCGAAAATTTTAACATACGGCTGATATCCAAATTGTTATCAGAGTTTGTGGACACCATGACGAGGCATAACCAGAAGTCAAATCTTTAGGCACTCTATAGGTTTGAGAGCAATATTAATTATTTTATTGAGTATTTTTTCCAAATTTCCTATGTTGGGCTATATGCAAATGAGCATATAGCGAAAATCCTAACATACGGCTGATATGCAAATTGTTATCAGAGTTAGTGGACACCATGACGAGGCATAACCAGAAGTCAAATCTTTAGGCATTCTATAGGTTTGAGAGAATTATTAATTATTTTTTTGAGTATTTTCTTCAAACTTCATATGGTGGTGAGCCATATGCAAATGAGCATATAGCGAAAATCCTAACATACGGCTGATATGCAAATTGTTATCAGAGTTAGTGGACACCATGACGAGGCATAACCAGAAGTCAAATCTTTAGGCATTCTATAGGTTTGAGAGAATTATTAATTATTTTATTGAGTATTTTTTCCAAATTTCCTATGTTGGGCTATATGCAAATGAGCATATAGCGAAAATCCTCACATACGGCTGATATCCAAATTGTTATCAGAGTTAGTGGACGCCATGACGAGGCATAACCAGAAGTCAAATCTTTAGGCACTCTATAGGTTTGAGAGAATTATTAATTATTTTTTTGAGTATTTTCTTCAAACTTCATATGGTGGTGAGCCATATGCAAATGAGCATATAGCGAAAATCCTAACATACGGCTGATATGCAAATTGTTATCAGAGTTAGTGGACACCATGACGAGGCATAACCAGAAGTCAAATCTTTAGGCATTCTATAGGTTTGAGAGAATTATTAATTATTTTTTTGAGTATTTTCTTCAAACTTCATATGGTGGTGAGCCATATGCAAATGAGCATATAGCGAAAATCCTAACATACGGCTGATATGCAAATTGTTATCAGAGTTAGTGGACACCATGACGAGGCATAACCAGAAGTCAAATCTTTAGGCATTCTATAGGTTTGAGAGAATTATTAATTATTTTATTGAGTATTTTTTCCAAATTTCCTGTGTTGGGCTATATGCAAATGAGCATATAGCGAAAATCCTCACATACGGCTGATATGCAACTTGTTATCAGAGTTAGTGGACACCATGACGAGGCATAACTATAAGTCAAATCTTTAGGCACTTTATAGGTTTGAGAGCAATATTAATTATTTTATTGAGTATTTTCTTCAAACTTCATATGGTGGTGGGCCATATGCAAATGAGCATATAGCGAAAATCCTAACATACGGCTGATATCCAAATTGTTATCAGTGTTAGTGGACACCATGACGAGTCATAACCAGAAGTCAAATCTTTATGCGCTCTATAGGTTTGAGAGAATTATTAATTATTTTTTTGAGTATTTTCTTCAAACTTCATATGGTGGTGGGCCATATGCAAATGAGCATATAGCGAAAATTTTAACATACGGCTGATATGCAAATTGTTATCAGAGTTTGTGGACACCATGACGAGGCATAACCAAAAGTCAAATCTTTAGGCACTCTATAGGTTTGAGAGCAATATTAATTATTTTATTGAGTATTTTTTCCAAATTTCCTATGTTGGGCTATATGCAAATGAGCATATAGCGAAAATCCTCACATACGGCTGATATGCAACTTGTTATCAGAGTTAGTGGACACCATGACGAGGCATAACTATAAGTCAAATCTTTAGGCACTTTATAGGTTTGAGAGCAATATTAATTATTTTATTGAGTATTTTCTTCAAACTTCATATGGTGGTGGGCCATATGCAAATGAGCATATAGCGAAAATTTTAACATACGGCTGATATCCAAATTGTTATCAGAGTTTGTGGACACCATGACGAGGCATAACCAGAAGTCAAATCTTTAGGCACTCTATAGGTTTGAGAGCAATATTAATTATTTTATTGAGCATTTTTTTCAAATTTTCTATGTTGGGCTATATGCAAATGGGCATATAGCGAAAATCCTAACATACGGCTGATATCCAAATTGATATCAGAGTTAGTGGACACCATGACGAGTCATAACCAGAAGTTAAATCTTTAGGCACTCTATAGATTTGAGAGCAATATTAATTATTTTATTGCGTATTTTTTTCGTAATATATGAATTAGAGTTTGTACTCATATATGTAGTTTTTATTTAAATTAATTTTAGGGTTTTGCATAGTCCGAAGCTAAGATGTTCGCTACCTTTAACAAGTATAACAGTCCTAATTAACTGTATAAATTAAAAATCCTGGGATTGGATGATTTTAAAAATCCTGGGATGGGATGAAATAAGTGTTACCTGATGAACATTTTTATTTTTCCTGGGATGAAAAACTGGGATAACTTCACATACTTCTCTTTTGTGGTGATGTATTGATTTATTTTCGACATTTTTAAGAAGCGATCAAGGGGAACCTGACGAGCAAATTTATTTTATAATGTTGATTTCCATATTAAACCCATTGACCACGACCCTCGAAAAATTGAGAAGTATTATATAGGCCACCAAATTTTATTTTTAGATTCCGGATTTACAAAATTATACATAAAAATATTTCTGTTTCTGTCACGCTTCCACCATTTTTCAACCATCCTATAATAATAAATGATAATAGACCCATAATTTCCCAGTAATTTATGTCAGGTAAATGTTATATTCAAATTTAAATATTTATTGTAGCACTGTAAAGATACAATTTCTCGATACACATTTATACATTAAATTAACTAACCAACCATTCAAACCTCCATCAATCTCAATATTTCATGATTTTCAGGTCAATCATTTTTCAAAAACATACCAAACAAAACGCAAAACCATAAAAAAGTATAAAATATTTTTAAGCATCTGTCTAATAAACTTATCCACAACACCATTTTTCCATTTTCCTCGTAACATTGTGCGCTCGTATTAAGCAGCCTCATTCAAGGCATTTAAATTTTTTCCGCGTAAATTGCTCTGTCATGCATATCGACCCCTCCGGATAAAATTTACTCGTATATAAGATGAAATACAAAAAGCAAAAAAAAAAAAAAAAATTGGTCAATAATAAATCTTTTCGAGTGAGGCACATTCAAAACTACATTAGGATTTTGTCTTAGCTCTATATTTTATGTTTGGCCTCATTTTATCGTAAGAGATGTCAAAATATTGATAAGGGTACCACAAAAGTATTATTATTGTTGTTGCCGGTGAGCTGTGATAACGAAAAAAAAATGAATGAAAAATTTATTTGTGTTACTTTTGATTATTTCAATTCAAAAAGCATTAATATCTAATAATGAATATTTGATGAGCTTTCAAAAGTTACCGGTAACAAGGAACACAACCGGATAAATTTTTTGTGTTCCTGGCGATGAGGTAATTTATTAAGATTTAAGACACAATTCAGTGATAGATTGCAAGGTAATTTTTCTATTCTATGTTTGTATACCTGGTTGGGCTTTATACTATTTTTCGAAGAAAATAGCCATCAATAATGATGTGAGAAGAATAGAAATAAAAAATTTATCAAATTGTACAATTTTAAAGAACATATACGAGTAACTTACATTGTGCTGATGCAGGATTTTTCGTATGTAGTATTTTACTGAGCGACAGGTACATAAACATGATTAACACCAACGATATATCGAAATGAACATATCCCTGTCTGCTCTATTATACATACATACATACTATGAAGTAGTTTTGATAATAGATAAATTCAATATCTAATTGGGATTGTGATGTGAATCAAATAACATTAAAATTGTATCATGCCTCACGATTATTTAAGCACGATTTCACTGAATCATCAAATATATAATCTAACACATCTTAGTAAAAATCTTAATTTACCCCAAGTTGAACATAATTGAAAAACTTACAAATATATCTCAATGTATGTGTGTGTATGTCTATGAACAACCAAAAGCAGGAAAACGAAAATCAATAATATGACCACGCATGTACATCGGATAGTACAACAAAGCACGAAGCAGAGTTTCACAATATTTGTTGAGCGTCATTGGGCTCGGATTTCTAGCAATAATCCAGTTGGAAAATTGTCAACATGCCTGTGAATAAAGTTTTACGAAAGACACACTATAATTTTTCCTTTCTTTTATGTAGTCAAATAAAATATAATGACGAAAAATTTTCACCGAGATTTTTGCAGATTTACTATTCGCTACGAAACTGCTTTTAATGACTCTAATGCTGCACCAGCACTTGTAGCACAATCCAATGAAAATGGTAATTTGTTACAAATTAATTACAACATATTGGTATAGGTCAAACCACAAAAAAAAACTACCCCTAAAGCCGACTCCACGAGTACGAACGAAAATTTATAATTTTTGATCCGCACGCTAAACCAATAAAAACGCTTAAAAATATATTTCCAACATTGTTTTCCATATAAAATTTCCCTGCGAGTTAAATTATTTTTATCTTTGAGCTACTTGGTCCGCAGACGACCAACCTATGTGAGGTTTTACCCGCGCTCACAGTCTGAAGTAATTAACTAATAGTTTTTGCTTAATAAAATTCGTCTACATTATTGAAGTTTAGTTCATTCGATTGAAATTGTTCTCATTGTGTTTCTATTAGCATCGACATTTTTTTTTACTTAGTTTGCCCTACGATTGAGGTCTCTGTATTATTCCAACTACAGAAACATGAAGATCCCAAAGTGCGCCCTTATACCGAACCCCCAGGTAATCCTGAAATCTATTGGTATGTTAATTTTGAACTCTTCCATCAAGAGTTTCGGGATTCCATTATGATAGCAGCGACCCAGCGAAAAATCGATTAATGTTTCAAATATGTTTTACAAACGATGCACAACAGGGCCTTGGTAAATCGTTGGTCCAGATAATTTTAACCGGATTTTATCGTCGTAGCAATTAAATTCAATTCCGTATGTAGAAATCAATGTGATAAAAAGACCAAAAATTCTGATATAATTAGAAAACCTACATCAGTACACATCGATTATTATGGACGATCCGTTGAATTTTCTTTTTAAAGCCGGACATAGTGGGCGCAGTAAATATTGTCGACATGAAAGCGGGATTTGAACGATTAACATGAGTCTGTATTAAAAATATAATTGATGAAACATAAAAGCTGCTCATATCTTTCGAAATGTTAAAGAGGCAAAGCTTTCAACGTATCGACTGTTGAAGGAAACCTTCTTGCAGATACACACAATTATGAGTATACATCGCAAATGTTAGAAATACAGACGCCGCTCGAACGGGATTCTGAAAATTTCGACGCGTTAAAAGTTTCTACAGGACCGAAGTCGGTCTAGGCGATACAATATTTTTATTATTTATTAAAATAAATTGAATGGCAAATACTTGTCATAAAAAATCAAAACGCTTGCTCAGTTTCCTTTTTAACCAAAATGTTTTGTATCTGTAGGTTGGTCGCCTGCGGACCAAGTAGCTCAAAGATAAAAATATTTTAACTCGCAGGGGAATTTTTATATGGAAAAAATGATGGAGAAATACATTCAAGCGTTTTTATTGGTTTAGCTTGCGGATCAAAAATTATAAATTTTCGCTCGCGCTCGTGCAGTCGGCTTAAAAAGGAAACTGAGCTAGTGTTTTACTGTTTTATGACAAGTATTTGCCATTAAATTTTTGCTCAATCAATCAAAATGCATCGAACTTCATTCCTACGCAAAAAACAGGTACCCATGAATTTATTACAGCAGCCCACACCCACAAAAAGCGATCATAATGTATCGAACTTCCTTCCTATGCCAGAAATAGGTACCCATAAATAGCCCATTGTCTTGCAGCTGTGATAAAACGCGGGATAGAGCTGCCCATCACCATTACTGTCCTGCAACAACATCGCACCTAATCTATACTTAGATGCATTTGTACGCAATTCTGTTTTCGAAGTGAGTGAGAAAATACGTAAAACTGGATTTAAAGTCAGAGCAAACTTTAGCTTCTCCATAGCTGCTCTCTGGCTGGGACCAATTTTGAAGACTGCGTTGGTTCCTAGCAAATCAGATAAAGGTTTGGCAACTAATGAAAACCCTTCGACAAAGATTCTAATATAACTCGCCAAACTAAGAAACTGCTGCATCTGACGGATATTGGATGGCTCAGGCTACTTGGAAATGGGTTTCTGTTTGTCTTCAGAAGGCTGAACTTTGCCGTTCTCGAATATGTATACCCAAGGTATTCCACCTTCTTTACTAACAGCTTATTTGCACTTTGACCATTTGATATATGAAGTCCATTCTTCTGGGCGATATCCAGAACAGGTCTCAACCTTACGACCGATTCTACTTCAGAAATAACTGGCACTATGACATCATCCATATAAATGCAAACTATTTTCTCGGTTACCAACTCATCAAACACGTTTTCAAACCGTTGAAAAAGGGCTAGCGAATTGCATAGGCCAAAAGGTGTCTTTAAAAATTCGTACTGTCCAAAAGAAGTAATGAATGACGTGTACTTGACCGACTCTTCTGCTACTGGTACGTGAAAAAAACCATTGCGCAAGTCCAACGTGCTAAAATATTTCGCTCCCCGCAGCCGATCAATTTGGTCGTTAATCAGGAGTAGCGAGTATCGATCACGGATCACTGCCATATTCAACCGTCGGTAATCGATGCATAATCTGTTTGAGCCGTCCTTTTAGTTAGCTAGGACGATCGGGCTGGCGTACTGTGACACGCTTGGACTAACGATGCCTTCCTTCAACAACTCGTCAATTTGATTTCTCTTTAGTTTGATCTCTAATGGGGGTAGCCGTCTGGGTTTCGAGTATATAGGTGTATCGTGTTCCAACGCGATATTCATCGTTACTGTGTATCGCACCTCTGTTGGAACTGTAATTGGTAACCGTCGTCGTCACTTCAGGGATCAAACAAATCTAATTCGGGGATGACCTTCTTGGTTGCGATACTATTCGGAGTAATCATTGTGATCGTCTTTTTTAATAGGTCTTGGCCCAACAGTACATTAGCTGGCAACAAACCATCATTTAATGTGTGGTACTCGGTTTGGAAACATTCGTTATCGACGATGACGTTAGTTCCACATTTCCCACAGTCTTTAGCTCACCAGCAACCAAGCTATTCGCAACACAATTTAAATCGCTGCCACTGTCAATCATATCATGAAACTCAACACCAGCGATACTGACCATTTTGGTCGATGGACAAACGCCACTCTCCATCGCGGTCCTTCGAACTTTAGACAATTTGGTGCAATATGCCCGAATTCGTTACATTTATACCATTTCGGACCTTTACTCTTCTCTAGGCACATTTGCAATGTGGCCGATGTCTCCACAAACATAGCACTTTATCGGGCCTGTCCGCCAATTTCTGGATTTAACAGGCTCCACCGAGTTGGTGGTAATCTGGGTTCTCTGAGATTGGTGGAATTAGTTTAAAACTGATTTGATCTGCCAATAGAAAATGTTAAACATGAAAAGTTGATGTAGATGATTTCGAGCTCCAATAAAATTGGTTCGTTATCGCTATGGATTTCTCGGCAAATGCCGCAACAAGCGATAAATCTTTTTAATGCAGCTAAGTACGCGTCTGATGTTAAATCGAAAACCAATTCAATATGTACAGCCGTTGTGGCAAGGCAAACAAATAGACAAATATAGATTTTGCCGGGTTTTTGCCCTCTTCGTTTCGTCGGATACCTTTGGAATGGACCGGAATAATCAACACCGACCTTGTAAAACGGTCTAAGTAGTTCCGCTGTGGGATTACGTAGTTGCCCTATCAATTGACTCAGAGTTCTATCTGAGCTTTTAATGCACTTAACACAGCCGTGTACACTTTTCGATTGAGGTTTGGTGATCTCGTACTATTGACTCGGTGAATTCGTCATGGGCCGTTAGTATTATTGGATGCTTTACGTCGTATGTTATTGACGCATTTTTAATCCTTCCACCAACCCGTAGTAGTCCCGCGTCATTAAGAAAAGGTTTGAAGTACTTGATTCGACTTGATATAGGCAATTCCTTGTTGGATCTAGTTATCTGAATTTCCCTTTTGAAGTGCTTGTATTGTACATGCCGGAAGATGATATTCTGCAATTTTTGAATTTCTGCTACGCTGAGGTACGGTGAAACAAAGTCCTTCGATATTCGATTAAGTTTTAGGTTTACGTATCGATATACATAGCCCAAAATTCGTACTGCTTGTTGAAACTGGATGCGTGGTTTTGTCTAAATTATCGATTGCGTTGGCCGTTGAGAATTTCACGTTCAGCGATGCAATACGTAGCTCCTCTCCGATATTTGATAGTCGATATATGTTTTTTGGCCAAGTATCAACATTTACTAACCAACTTGGCCCGTTCCACCATAATTCGAAGTGCTCTAATTTTTCAGGTGTGAGTCTCCTTGAGACACAATCGGCTGGGTTATCTTGGGGTTCTACATGCCTCCATTGTGGTCGGTTGAAATGAGTACGAATTTTATCGGTCCTATTATACCGATGAAAGTGTTCTATTTGCTTGGATTTGAATTTAGCCAATCCAATACTATCGTTGAGTCGGTCCATATGCGAATATTTCGATCTCATTTTAAATGCCCGCGCCACAGAGTTCGAATCGTGGAATTGACAGCTGCTTATTTGGTGCCACCTTCGTTTTTGCTGATAGTAATTTAATTGTGGGTTCGCAATTTGGATTAATGATTTTGACATATACAGCCGTGGAATAGGCTTCTTTAGAAGCGTCAGAAAACCCGCAAAGTACAATTTTTCTGTCGCGTGTGGTATTGATAAATCTCGACAATCTAATATTTTCTGTTTCGCACAGGTTATCTCTTAGTTTTAACATTTCATTTAACAAATTTGTTGGTAATTGGTCACCCCATTTTAAATTTTCGGCCTACAACAATTGCATAAATATCTTGATAGAGATTGTTATGGGGACGAGCCATACTATGGGGTCGAACAGACGACTGGCTTCAGATAGATTCGCTCGTTTGGTTGTATGGTTTGTTGTTTGTTCAAATTGTCTCGAAATAGGAAACATTCATTGATTCGGTCCCAATGAAGTGGCTCGGCCACTGTGTGGTGCTCAAGTGGTGCTCGGCTTCATGTATATAGGGTATCGGCACCAGTTATCAAATCGTCGACATACATGTCGGTTTTTATGCGCTCAACTGCTTGAGGAGGTATCTGCTGCCTCTATGATTGCCCTGGTAGCTAAATGGCTCGCGCAAGCTGTCCCATAAGTGATGGTTAGCAATTCATATGTCAACGTCTTTGTTAAATCCTCTCGCCATACTATCCTCTGGTATCTGGTGTCATAATCAGCTACACCGAACCTGACGATACATGTTTTCGATGTTCGCCGTAACCGCTACTTTGAATTTTCTAAAACGAGATACTATTTTCCCACTACTAGTTTTTGCGGAGCCATCAAATACGACCCATAGTTTTGTTGTGCTACTTGTATGGTTGTTGACACCGTGATGTGGTAAATAATACTGAGGTTGATTGTCCCTTTGGATTATCTTCACTTCCTTCATACGTTCTAGGCTTAAGTATTCTCTCATGAAAGTTTTGTATAATTGCGCGAAGCTTGGTTCTCTAGCGAATCTTCGTTCAAGTGAGTTCATTCTCTGTACGGTAGTTTTATAAGATTCACCCAATGCAGACGGTGGTATTTTGAATGGTAGAGTTATCTATAATTTTTGTGTTACTGAAGCATTTATCACATAACTCTTCTTCGAGCATTCGATTAAGCTTTACCACTTCTAGAGTCTCTATCTCTGAATAGGTTGTCCAGATTGTTCTCGTTGTTATCCACTTTGATTGAGATGGATTGCGATGGTACCGTGCCTTGTATATATATCAATTTTGGCTCCTGCCTCTGAACCGATACTACGATTTACGAAAAAATTGTTAAAGCAATCGTTTTCGAGATAGAAGCATGGCATTTATTAAAAAACTTACCCTGTATTGTAGTCGTACGTTGTTCGATTTACGTAAAACATTGTGCTTTCTGTTACTAGGAAAAGTATCGAGTTATACAAAAAAATGTTATGTATTTTCAATCAGAATAAAAGTGAATCAGATTTTTCCAGTATTTCTTGATGTTCGAAATTTTTTCTATTTCTCATAAATAAATAAAATAAAAATAACGATAATATAGTAATAAATGTTTCAATCTATTTTATGTCGTACAATAGTACCTAGTTGTAATACTAAAGGAAATCAATATATGATTGTATGTGTTGGAAAAGCTCCAATACCTAGAAGGCGATATAGTAAAATATGTGTTAATCAGAATTTTTTGTGTTCATTGTATATCACACGTTCTATATTGAATATTGAAAAACAGGGTGGTCTAACATATTTGTTGCTTGTACATGCTTACCTATATAAGTCATGATTAAACATTTTTATTCTGTGTGAAGAAATCAGAATCATAGACATATATAAAAGCTTTTTCCTAATAAACACTTAACATTATTTGTTGGTATATAGTTCACAAAAGAAAATTTGTTCTACTTCTTAAAATGAAATGCCTACAAAATACGAGAGGGATTGGAGTGCAGGATTGACAACCTCTTCATAAATGGATACGGGCGTACTATGGACAATATTCAGTAGAACGAACGGTTGTGTTACCCAATCTCTTCTTAGTAGTGAAGCAGAATAGCTAATTAGACAATCAAAACTATGCAATACTAATATCAACATTTGTAAATCCACTCTCTGTTGAGACTGGCCCTATGGGAACATCAAACCCGTTCCAGAGAAGATCAAATTTACGAAGATCACCGATAAAGAAAAATAGAAGCAACTCGGTCGCTGACCAAGCCGATGCTTTTTATAACGTTATAACTAGATGTACTGGACAAACACTACATGAAATACGTGAGGCCGCCGGACATTTTACTTTACAAATAGCCGAATCTAGTAAAACAACTATTGACCCAGAAAAGGAGAATATGGATCTCTTGGCGAGACTATAGCATATGGAGCAATTATTTGCCAAGCTAAGTGAAGAAATTGAGTATCTAAAGCGGGAAAACGAAGATTGCGATATAGGAAGCGTTGCACCAGACAAGCTCATCTATTCCACTAATGAAGATGAATTTCAAAGAGAGACGAACTAGTAACATTCCTTTATCTATTTAAGTTTCTCTTTAATTTTTTATTAATAAACTCTAACCATTGATTTAGCAAGTGGCAAACTATTATTTGAAATTTCTCCCTTTTGGTCATGTATATGAAGTTGGCCCAAATTCTAACCCCAAAAAAATCTATGGCAATACTAAAATATACAGAAATTGGCTATAGGCAAGTGTCAGCCAAAAAATGTTTAAAAATACTCTATTTTATATATACCACCCCAATAATTATTCTGACAACGAAAGAAAAACCGCCATGTTTTAATGTGAGCCCAAAAATAAATCTGTCGTGGTACTATCATTAAAGAAAAAATATTACTGTCAACCCAAAAAAGTAAAATAACACGATAGATTTTAGTTCTATATCGGATTAATTCGAGTATGGATCCTGCATATGAATAGCTTTTAAATTAAAGAATAATTATGCTAGTGACGAGAATGTGAGTTGGAACGGTGTGCGCGACTAACTAACTAATAATTAGTAATTACTAACCGGTGAGGGGAACTTGTTACTCCCATCGAGCGTGTCTCCAGGTGGCGGTTAGGGGAAAGCTAATCGGCTACAACCGAAGGGTAGGATAAAAGTAAAATAACTCCCGCGGACCAACAAGTATACGTTTCTTTCTGGTAGTATATGTAACTCAACGCCCTTAATCCTCCGATTCCCCAATACATGTTTATGTCGTATAATGCTCTGATGAAAGTTAAGTCTCAAAATAAACTGATGCGGAACTAATTGTGTTATTTATTTCGTTAATCTTTCATTTTTGATTTGAGAGAAGTGTTTTATCTATCATGCGGATTTGATATAGTTTTACGGCAGATTTTATTTTGGGCTAGGATTAAAATATGGCTCTTCTGCTGTGGTAGTAGATTAGTTTTGATTTAACATATCGAGAATTCAAAATATTTGGCAGATACTTGATGCTTGATACTTGATGCTTTTGAAATATTCGTATATTTTATAGTACCTTAATAATATTTTTGGGGTTAGGATTTTTGGCCCAATACATAAGGAACCACAACAACGTTTTTAAAGATTTATCATTTTTTTTTAAATTGTAACATTATTGCAAGTTTATATCTTAGTATTTTCTATCACGATAGTTTCATTTTATCACGACACTTGCATTAGTGTTGGCAGCTTTTAAATCCGTAATTTTTGGGCTAGAATTTTGGGCCAACTAAATTGGTTTTTCATATAGGTCTTTTGGCCGGCTCTTTTAATGGCTATAAAATTGTTAATCACAAATAGTGAAAAGTATAATAAAACAACTGGCACTATTTTAAAAATTCGCTGAAACTTATGAGCTACAATTTTTTGGCGAAAAACTACCCGAAAATTAATTTTCCACTAAGCCAATCACCTTTATTATTATTTTATTGAACTCGGCATACTCAAAAATGCTTAGAAAATATTAAACCGGCATTACTTGAACGAGCTAAAGTGAAAGGGAGGAAAAAAACGCCACTAAACGTTTTTGCAAAAACCCAATTTGAGCGACTCCTAAACGTGGTTCGATAAACCTAAAAATTTGCATGAGGTCGTTCCTAATAGAAACTAATATTTTTAGCCCTGAGCCCGGTAGAAAATCAGACATGCGGAAAAATGGGTCACCCTAATATATATATATATATATATATATATATATATATATATATATATATATATATATATATATATATATATATATATATATATATATATATATATATATATATATATATATATATATATATATATATATATATATATATATATATATATATGTAGGAAATATTCCGATTCACAAGTGAAAATAAACTCAAATATAAATAACACCAAACAATTAAATTACTTTATTTGCCGATAGAGCTAATGAACTTCCATTATGACCAAAAATAAAATAAATAATTGTACAGTTTCAGTACATGCAAAAACAAGATTTTATACAACAAATACTTTCGCATCTTGTGCCCAAACATAGGGTGACTCACACAAGTCATCCTACACGGCCATCCTACGAGTCATCCGGCTCGGATGACTATTTTCCGTAACTGTCAGTCCATCATCCTCGTTCTCTTCCACACTATCGACTTCCTCTGGCTCTCTACCCATACTCTCAACTTCCTCAACTGTATCGTCATTTAATCCATCGTAGTAACGTTTCATAAATTCCGCACTTGTTGACGTGGTTTTCGGACCCTCCGTTCTACCCACCTTCCTGACGTCATACCGATCACTAGCCCGTTGTCGCACCACCTCATATGGTCCAAGATATTGCGGGCCAATTTTATTTCACCCACTAAACTGAGAATTTTGAATTGCAACCATCTCGCCGATACTATATAGTGATGCAGGTTTTCTCCCCCTATCATATGTCCTGCGATTTTCCTCCTGAACTCTCAAAATTTGCTCTCTCGCCTCTTCTCGTAGCTTGCTACGACTTTCACTGAAGACTTTTGCCTCCTCTTCTTCCATTATCTCCTTCAATTTGTGCTACTCGGGGCAGCGCATCTTTATCCCAGTCAGCAGCTCGAACGGTGTCATTCCAATACTTCGTTGGTAGGAATTATTTAAAAATCGTTGCAATGTATCGATGTACTGGTACCATTCGTCAGGTTTTTCTAAACTTATCTTCGTTAAAACCGGTATTAAAATTCTATTTACGCGTTGAACCTGCCCGTTCCCGGTCGGAACACCCGTTGTTATGGCTATATGTTCTATTGATTGATTTTTGCAGTACTCCTGAAATTCTGACGAAGTAAATGCCGTACCTCGGTCCTATATAATACACCTAGGATTTCCAAATACCGATTTCTGCAGTTCCAACTTTTGGATGACTTCTTTGGTGGTTGTGGTTTTTGACGGATATAACCACACAAATTTTGAGAATCCATCCACAACACAAAGGATGTGTTTATACTGCGATCGGATGCAACAACCCCTCCTGCTTCCCAATTTCTTCTCCGCTAATATGCATGGTATGCAATTGTTTATGCAGATTCGAATCTTCTGGTTTAACTTTGGAATGTAGAATTGTCTTCCTATCAACTCTTCTGTTTTTTGCTTTCCAAAATTACCTTGATTATGGTAATGTTTGACAACCTTCATTTGCATTTGCCTCGGCACCACACACCTCGGATACATAATGAGCCTTGAACTGGTTTAAAAAGATCTCCATTAATAACAGTAAAATTTTCATACGCACCTTTCTTCACCAGCTCGAATATGGGGTGTAAATTTCGATCGGTTCTCTGGGCTGCTTTCACTCTAGAAATCACACCATCTTCAATCACCATAACCACAGGATACCTACTCAATGCATCGACATGCCTCATCTTATTTCCAGGCCGATGTTCGAGATCGTAATTAAACTCTTGTAGTTGTAACGCCCAACCGGAGATTCTCGCATTCAACTCCTTCTTATTCATGGTCGCCTTAAAAGCAGCACAGTCGGTTACAATCTTGAAATTGAGACCCAGCAGATACACTCTTAATTTTTTTAGAGCTACAACAATCGCTAGCACTTCTAGCTCGTAACTACTGTAGCGATCCTCGCATGGTGACGTCTTCTTACTGAGGTAAAAGACTGGATGGAAAGGAAGTTGCCTATCCAATTCAGACCGCTGCAACAAAATGGCACCCAATCCAATTTTGCATGCATCGGTATGCAATTCTGTTTCTGCAGCTGGTTGACAAATCAAGACTTCTTTCAACTTTCGAACTGCTTCCTTCTCCACCTCTACAATTTCGAACTTAACGTTTTTCCTCATTAGGTTGGACAATGGTCTTGCGATCAGTGCGTAATCCTCAGCAAATCTACGAAAATACCCCGTCAGTCCCAAAAAGCTTTGTAACTTTTTAATAGTGTCTGGGGCTGGGAACTTCGCGATAACATTAGTTTCATTTTGCCCGGCCTCACGCGACCCTCTTCAATATCATAGCCAAGGTATTCGATACGCGTTCTTAGAAATTGACATTTTTTCCAGTTCATCTGCAAGCCATTTTCAGCTGCCACCTCGAGCATCTTTGTCAACCGTTCTAAACCTTCTTCGGCACTCTTCGCAGGTACAACTAAGTCGTCCATGTATATGCACACAATTTTCGCCCTACACAGTTCTTGGAAAACGTTGTTTATGAAACGTTGGAACACCGCTGGCGAATTACACAAGCCAAAAGGGACCTTCATAAATTCGTAATGGCCGAACGGTGTCACAAAAGCGGTATATTTTATCGATTTTTCAGAGATTGGAACGTGGAAGAATCCATTACGAAGATCTAACGTCGTGAAATATTTCGCACCTTGTAGTTGGTCGATTTGGTCTATGTTATCTATGTTTAACCACCACCTTATTCAGTTTCCAGTACAATAGGACTTGCGTAATTCGATACACTCGATCCACTCATCTATCTGCTGCCGGACAAGATCGCATTCTAGCGGTGATAGCCGTCTCGGCCTTGATGAAATTGGCGTGTCATCACTGAGAACTATGGTCATCTTTACATCTCTCGATTGTTCTGTTTTTCTTGGCGAATAATTAACTACCAGCTTCATGATCTCATTGGCAATATGTACATCGCTGACTTAACTTAAATCGAGCACATCTTCTTTTTCGATTACAAAAACGTTATTTTCCGGAATCCATTTGCGCATAACAATAGCCTCTGGTGTCAGTATCGTGACTGTTTGGTTGATTAGTTCTTTCTCAAATAGTATTCCTGCAGGAAGCAGCCCTTCATCTACAACGTGAAAAACAGTGTTATAATGATCTCCGTCTATACTCACAATTGCCTCGAATCTTCCTTTGGTCATCAACCCATTCGAACCGACCCCATTAAACTTGGTAACCCGGTTTTCAAAATTTTCGACATCTAACTCTTTAAATTTTGACTCGGACATTAGATTTAAATCACTTCCACTATCGACCATAGCCATCAAATTTTTGCCATTAATCGAGAACTCCTTTAAGTCATTGCTACAACGAGATGTTTTATTCTGAACGGAAGCGACGTCTTTCGTCTTCTTTTGTGGGCACGATGGTGAAATATGTCCGAATTCTCCGCAGGTGCAACACTTTCTCCCTGTTCCTTTATTCGAGCAGCTACTAGCGGTATGTCCACCATATCCACACTCGTAACACACGATAAATCTTTGCCTTCGATTACTTTTACCAGCAGATTGAGAATTATCAGCTGATTTCAAACCTAACTTGGGCATTGGAGCGGGTTTTTGATTTGTTCTCATATGTGTCCCTTCGTAGTCATTAAGCTTTAACTTAAATTGTTCCATACTTGTAGCACCATATAGCATTTGCTTGGTAACTTGCTGATCCGGTATCCCATCAATGCAATACTGGATAATCGCAGAATCTTCAACGCTGCCCAACACTGCCAGCTCGCGTAATTCACACAAATATTGGTTAAAAGATTCATCTGGCTTCTTTTTCCGCTCTGCCATTTGTCGATGAATGATGGCACTGTTGAACTTCTTGGAGAACTCTTTGATTAGAAACTGTTTGAGTTTTTCCAATGTGGTCAACTCTTTGGTTGTCCTTAACGCAAGCTTAGCGGTTCCCGTCAACAGCCGTTTCCCATATACGACCTTGTCCATATCCGACCACATGGAAAATCTTGATGACTCCTCAAAGTCTTCGATCCATTTTTCGATCAGATGATTATCATCTCCGCAAAATATATTGATCGACTCTTTCACATCCTCGAATTTATATCACGGCGACGGTGATAGTTGCGTATCAACTTCGTTAGTTGTACTTGCTGCGAAATTTACATTACGCGCCGCCAGCAACTCGTTTTGTTTCTTCAGCAAGCCTATCTCTTGGTCCTTCAACTCCATTTCCCTTTTACGCAGCTCATCATTATTTAGTCCAACTGTCACTATACTATGGTCTTGTTGGTGTGCTGATGAATGTCTATCCGAAATGGTTAGATCATCAATACTTTGCTTAAATTTATTGAACATTTTTTGATAGAACTCCTCATTGGCAACCGATTCGCTAATGCTGTCTTTATTTTTCGATTTTTTCCCCATTTTATTGATTAAAATCGGTACACTCGATAAAATAAATATTCGGGAAAAGCGATCAACACAATGTTAACTGCAAACTTTTCACTAAACAACGTGTTCTAATTTTATGGCTATAAAACGGTCTGGATTTACCGTATTCTACGGTGAAGCAGCAAAAGCTCGCTGAATTATGGTTTTATTCTCCGTTTGTATCGTTTGCTAACAATGTGCTTAATCACGTTAGGTACACAATTTCCCGCTGATATCTTATTTATTATTTCCACTATCCTGTCTCTGAGCATATTTTCACTATTCACTAACAAAATTTTTTACAGTTTTTTGTGTTTTGTTGTATTATCTTCTTCTTGAAAGTTGCGGCACTTCTTGAAGGTTGAAAGTTGCGCGAACTTTTTAATCACATACACGCACACGACGGCGTAACAATTTTGGTTTTCGTTCTTTAACACAAATTTAATACGTCGACCCACTGATTAGAAAACTGTAATTTAATCCCTTGTACGTCGCACTTGCATGCAATTATCAACAATTAAAAGAATATTTCTCCTAGATTTTTTCATCTGCTTGTCTACAATTTGCAACCACTCTTCAAACAATGAACTTCTCATCCACGCCTTATGATTATTTCGCCATATTACGCGCAATTAATTCAGTTTCATATTCTTAAACGCATGTGGTTTCCGTGATTTACCGATCACTACAGGTTGAACCTTTTGTCCCTCACAACTTGTGCACAGTAGTACCGTAAATCGTTCTCTCGACAATTTTCCACTCTTTCATGTGTCACCTTTTAATATAAATCTCCGATCTGGCAGTGCTTTAAAAAATAAGCCACATTCGTCAGCATTAAAAATGTCGATTGTTTTATAACCAGCAGTAAACTCCGCTATTCGTTCCTTAAAATTTTCTACAACTTTTTGCGGAACACTGTTTGATTCACCTGATAGCATTTTGTAACTAATGTTTTTTTTCACCGTAAACTTGTTCAACCATCCATTAGAAGCTTTGAAGTCAGGACAGTTATAATCACATGCAAATTTAAACGTAGCTCGTTGTATCATAGGTCCCGTAATTCGTGCGTTGATGCTTCTTAAACCATAGGTATGTGGCATTGTTGACATCTTCATAACCGTTTTTTTTGTCATTTTCCGTTTTGATGATTCCGCTTCAATTTTCATCCTGGACGCAAATTCGTGTTTTTGTTTTTTTAAAATTATGCGCAGTGGTCTTACTTATGCCAAAACGTTTAGCTGCTTTCCGTTCGCTGTGGGTTTCCAAACCCTTAGCTACTTCCACTTTATCTTTTATGTTTAACTCTTTATATTTTTTTGTAGGCATTTTTAAAATTTTGGTTTAGCTCTAACTCTAACTGATTGCAACACAAAACTAAAACAAACCATAAACTTTTCGTAAATTTGAACAGTGGTGTCCCAATGAAAAAATTCATAAAAAACATACATATCTTAATTACTTTATAGACATTTCAACGCCGACTATGATAATAAATTACACAATTTCATGACATGTAACAGCCAGTGCATATTGCATGCCAATAAGAATGATTATTTTATATCACATGACCACACAGAACAATAGAATTGCGTTTAAATAATTTTTTTAAAGCAAAAAAACCTGTAATTTTTTCCCCTCTGCCATCTGTTCTGGGGCCAAGGTGCTCCCAACTCTTTCGCGGTTTGCTTATTTACGTCCTTACCTTTACGCCTGTATTGGCCAATTCAAGGACGTACGGATATAGGTCCGATTTTATTACCATCTGCACAATGCATAACAACTCCATGCCAGCCTATACTGGCATGGAAGATGGGTCGGCCCATGAGTTTTGCACTCCGACAGGGGGTCATAGATGTGTTCCTTTTCATCACAAATCGTAATTTGTTGTTGAAAATTCCCTTTGCATCCTGCCCTTATCGGGATTCGAACCCGGCGCCTCCCGATCCAAACGCCAAATTATTAAAAAACCCACCCTGTATATAAAGTTTAAGGATCTAGCACACGATTTATTCAATTTATAATCTCCAGGAGTAAAATAACAGTATTAATAGGAACGAAACGGAATACAACAACTATAGTGAATAAGCGAATTTGAATTAAAATTATTAAAAATCGTCTGATCGACTTTATAGATGAGAAAATATAAAAAGCTCCTTTGAATTTGTATCCCCCTACCCCCGTTACAAAATATTTATACGTATCTAAGTCGGATATGTGTACAGATGTATAGAGATGTACGATGATTGGGTTTCATTTGCTTAAAAGCTCTTCTAAATCCCATAAGATATTTTCATACAATTTTATGTTTTCATTTAATCAAAGTGAATACATGTGTAAATTGTGTGAGTGGGTGGATGTGTACGAGTATCTGAGTATAGTAAAAATAGTATAATAAATTTGTAATGTTTATTAATTAGCTTAAAATGGATTTTCCTCCTATTTTTTATTATTTTTATTATTTGGAATAATATACAACAGCTACTCGAAGTATTATTAGCATTATTATCTCTCAAAATACATGAAGTACTCGTACATCCTGTTTAGTAGAAAGGATATTAATTTGATTTACAGAATAGGACTAACTTTTATATTAGATCGTTTTAGTGGTTGTAATACATAATATACTTCATAATACATTGTTATTGTAGTTATATGCAGCTTTCATCTACATAACGGGTTTCTGTGTGGTTAAGAGAAAATATTTTCATAAAAGCTCGTCTTTTAAATATTAGTTAGAGCCAATTAACTTTAATACATATATACGAGTATGTACAGTTGGTAAAACTTAGGGTGTTTCTTTTAAAACCTGATATAGTTTAGATATTTTCTACAGGTATCAAATTAAAGCTGGAAACTTTATGCTACCTTAAACGGCATGTTTCTGACTTGGTGTCTGTTTGTGTCCTTTCTATAGTAAAGAAAGGTTGACGGTTTAGGATGAAACTTTATATATAAACTTTTTAACTTAGTTGCACAAGGCAACAGTTAAATTTGACGAAATTGGGCAACAGGAAGTGGTGGTTCCCATTGTCTCAATTATTTTTGTCTTTAATCGTTTTTTCATCCTCCCATGCCCTTATGGAAGCTCCCTCTTCTAATTTTGTTATACTATATACTTATTTATTTCAACTGATTTACAAATCATCTAGTAATTTATATTCTTGTTTGGAGGGTTGTAGCCCTTGCGCTAGTCCCCTTTACAATTTTATTATATTTGTAATCAATCCTGTTTGGATCTAATAGATCATGTGGTTTCTTTCTTCGCAGACTATTACGTTATATGTGTTTTCTCGCGCATGTTTGCTTATTTCTTCACTGACGAAATCCATCTTCAGATCTCTATGGAGGTTGTTATTTCTTATGTACCACGGTGCATTAACCATTCCACGTAGGTCTTTGCTTTGGAATGACTACAACCTCAGAGCTGAATACCGTAAGTCCACACAGGTTTTAGGATTTGTCGGTATAGTACCAATTTATTATGTAGAGTTAGCTCAGAATTTCTTCCTAAGAGCCAATCCATCTTTCTGTATTTGATGTTTAACTTTTCTTTTTTCTTTTTCAAATGCTCTTTCCATTTTAGTTTCGCATCTAATGCCTTGATATTTTGCCGAGTTTGCATAGGGAATTTTCTAACAGCTCAGTTCTACTGGTATCCAGGTGACCTACTTGTTGTTAAAGTTTATGTGAAAAGGTTTTGTTGCATTAAGTTTTATTCGCCATTTCTTGGTCCAGGTACTAACAATATTAGTAGCTCTCTCCAATTTGCTTATGAATTCTTTTATTCTATTACCAACCGCTATAGAACATATAAAGATAGAACATAGAACATATAAAGTTGGTCCCAGAACGCTACCTTGTGGTACCCTGCTGATATTTTCTTTATTTCCGAGTATTCGCCATCTAATTTAACTCGAAAGTGTCGGTTAGATATGTAAGATTTTAGACTTTCATAAAACTGCTTTGATAAGTCTCTTTGTAATTTATATTCCAAACCATTATGCCATACTCTGGCAAAGACCTGTACCACATCCAAAAAGACGCTTGAACATACTTTATTTTTTTCAAGTACGTCTTCAATTATGTTTGTAATTCGGTGTACTTGTTCTATTGTTGAATGGTTTTCTCTGAAGCCAAATTGATGTGGAGGTATAAGATTTTTTTCTACTATTATTGGTTTAAGTCTCTTTAGGAGTAGCTTCTCGATTAATTTTGAAATTATTGGTAGTAAGAAAATCGCGTTTGTTTGGTTTAGGTATCATAATTACTTCTGCTACTTTCCATTGACTTGGAACGTGTTTAATTCTGAGCACTTCTTTAATTATTTGGAGTAGTTTATGTAGACCTTTTTCAGGAAGAGCTTTTACTATTTGTTTTGTAATTAAGTCATATCCTGGAGATTTCTTTGTATTTGGGTGAAGATTGTGACAGGAGATATATTCCAGTTATCCATTTTATATATTGGTGGTATGTTTTCCTCTGCAGTTTGTCTAGGTGGAGACTGGAGTGTGTTCTCGAGGTGGGTTGCAAACAACGAAGCTTTTTGCTTTGCACTTATAGGTCATGCGTCATCTTCATTTTTAACTGAAGAAATTTGTAGTTCAGGTCGTTTTAAATTTTGTGTCGCTTTCCAAAGGGAGTATTCGGTATCTATTTCCCCAGTAAGGCCACTAAAGTATTTATTAATGGATTCGTTTTTGATTTCGTTAATTAACAACTTGAGTTTATTGGATAACAAATTTTGAGTTATTTTATATTCTGGTGCTCGACCTGTAGTTATACTGCCATGGAAACATACTCTTGCTGATTCATTCATTTGACCAGATACAATCCACCCGAAGACAGATTTTTGTAATACTAATGTGGAATCGTATAACTTCATTTGACCCGACCGAAAAGTATTTCAATTTCACGACTGATATGAAATTCAGGATCCGCCAGCTCAATCTTATTTGGTAATCTTATGTTGTCTCGTGAAATGTCATAAACTGGTAACGAGCACGTAATTTTTTGAGGAAGCGCGTTTATTTCATAGTCAGTCTTACTGGTTTTCAGGATTAACTTCATTTTACCTTTGGTTGCTCCAACACGCATATCTCCTATTCCACTCACTAAGATTCTCGAATTAATCTCCCACAATTTAAGCTTTTGCGCGCAATATTCGGTGATAAAGCTCACTTGGGGCCCAAAATCCAGCAAGACTCTGTGCAGTAAACTAGTTCATCATATAGATTTAGTACACCAACTATCGCTGTTGATAAAATTGTTACCATTCCGCCCGCACTGTGGATATCGCCCCTTGATGGTCATTGTGAAATTGAATGTTTAGCACTTAAACAGTTGTAACAGCAATTTGTACTTTGAATAAATTACTTTTTTTAACTGCGTCCATACCATGAAGCTTTTCGCACTGTAGCAAGAAATGCGATTCATCTGAGCTCTTCAATTGAACTCGATTTTTGCTCGTTTGTAGCTAGATGCCCACGAACATTACTTCTTAAAATGCGCTTTTGTGGTACAGAACACGTTTCAAGTGAGGAGATACGATTATCCAATAACTTAAAAAGTTCAGCAATTGTTGGATGCTTCGTATCATTTGAATAGTTAGCCCAGGTATTTCAGCTTTTTCGTCCACCATTTTTAACAACAAATAAATAACCCGAGGGTCACGAGCCCCAGCTTTCTCTCCAAAGGCGGCTATAGCCCACACAATAGCCAAAAGTATAAACGTGACCATGTGAACATCCATAGGATTTTTGTTATTTGATTGTTTTCACAATAAATCGGGTTCGTAGCTTATTTGGGAATGTCAATGGATAAAAATCCTATTGGAGAAAATACCAAAATTTCCAATCGAGAGTAAAATTGTAAACGAAGAAGTTGTAAATTATGGAAAACATGATGAAAATCATTATTCGTGCCCCATTTACACGATATTGATAGAAAATTTTCTGACCTATTCGAATATATGAAAGAGATCACGTGAACATTTCGGGCATGGGCGATATAACCATAAACGTAAAAATGTCTCTGGCCTAGTTAAAAATCATCATAATTAGATCCCGTTCATTACCCACATAGGGGTTTGACTGATCTATCTGACCATGTAGGTGAGACCCCGTGAACATCTCTAGGATCGGTGATATACAATTTGAAAATTTATTCAAATTCTTGAAACTTCTAAGTCGTATGTGGCACAGTAAATATTTTCATAAAATAACCCTGTTTATTTCATTGTTAAAATTTTGTTTGTGCTATCCTAAAATACATTTTAAATATTATGAATATCTCAAGGAGCGGTAACAGTAAAATTTGAAAATAGATTGATATCAAAAACCACTATTGTTTAAAATACGCTGCATAAGTTAAAAATCATCATATCTCAACCTTATTTACCACACACGTGAGGTTTTGACTTAGCTATTCACCCATATAGGTGAGACCATGTGAACATCTCTAGATTCGGAGATATAAAAGTAGAAACAGTGTCTAAAATAACCTTCTTTAGAATTAAAAAAACTTTAGTAAAATGTATCACAATTTTCTCGTGTTTATTTAAAACTGTTAGAAAATTATCTGTTCTTTACAGCGACACTATTAGGGATTCAAGGGCTTCTCTAGTATAAATGTTAAAGATTATCTAAAAATGTTTCAATTTCACTACAAAATAAATCCAATTGGAATATTTTTAAATTTAACAGTGTACATTTTTGGTATTATTTTTGGTATGTATTTCACAATCATGGAATTTTGTCTCTCCCGATAAAATTTAATCGTAAACCATTGTGCAAAATATGTCGACAAATGATGGCCAATCAGCAAAGTCGCTTGAAAATGGCGGGATTTGTTGTCGGAAACCAACAGAATGTCAGATTTATAAATATGAACATACCGCTGTTAATTGTTTTCAATACAGGTCTAATCCGCCTAACTCAGCATTGTCGCGAACACCGCATATAAATTTGTGAAGTAAAAGTGGTAACGAATGATAATATTTCGAATTATAAAAATCCAATCAGGTGTTTGTATTGCAAAAAATTAGGTCACATACTAAAGGATTGACGAAACCGATTATTCACTAATCAGAGGCAAAGGAATAAAGATGGACTCCAGGATACTGTACGAATACAGTTGGTCGAGTTCAGGACATCTAAATTTAAACCTGTAATCCTTTCTCAAAATTATCAAATCTACTCAGACTAACATCCGTTGATAAATTTCCACAAAACTCTGCAAAAATAATTGAAAGCCGAAATTCTGTTACTTCTAATTCGACTCAAAATTTGGTTTCACCTAATTTCGATTTGTGGTGACAAAGTAGAAACAACTGGAACGTCTCAACTTGAATCTCGGAAAAATTATGCGCAACAAATTTACTATCAAACCTTGATTTCAAAATTATCAGGAAACAAGAAATTCGTAACACTTAAACTTGATGTATCTGAAAACCGAAACTTGTATTTTCTTATAGACACCGGAGCTGATATAAGCCTTATAAAAAAGTCAGCAAGAAATGAGAAAACGTTTTGTTATCCTGATCTAAAATGTAAATTTAGAGGTATTTCGCCCGAAAAAATTGAGACAATAACTCTCTATAAATGTAATATACTACTAGATGGGTAAAAGCTAAACAAACATTTTCCGATAGTAGCGGATAATTTAAGGAAAATACTTCCTACCTTAGTCAATGGTGTATACTGTCAATTAATGTTTCCAGAAAAATAATTAAAGTTCCAAATCCGAATAAAATCACGTAGGACTATATTTATGCCTTTCTAAAGAAATCATTCCTGGTCTACATGTAGGTCGTGTGCTAGTTAGTTTCAGTAATGAAGAAATTCCTCTAAGTATTGCAAACACTAATGATTACGAGGTAAATATCGGAAAAATAAATTTGAATTTTATGAAAATTGGAATATGAATATAAAGGAAAAATTAACATGGTCGGCCAGAATCTCGAACTCGGTCATCTGAATGAAAAGGAAAGATAATCAGTAACAAAAATTTGTCATGCCTTTAATGACGTGTTTGATGATGTCGATATTCTGGCAACGACGCCATCAAATTCCTACAATCGAAAACTCACAACCCATATACAAAGCAGTACCGTCCTCCTCAGGCAACTTAAAGTGAAATAGATAATCAAGTCAGTCGAATGCTAAATAATAAGATAATTGAACCGAGTAAGATCTCGGAGTTCACCGCTTCTGATAGTACCAAAAAATCCGATAACATAAAAAAATGGAGACTTGTAGTTGATTTCAGGCGGCTCAATAATATTACTGCTCATCAGTTCTATCCACTTCCAAATATAACGGAAATATTGGACCAGTTGGGTAAAGCAACTTATTTCACTACTCTTGATTTAGCAGATGGTTACCATCAAGTAAAAGTACACCCAGACGACAAAGAAGAAACAGCGTTTAGTACACAAGTAGGTCATTTCTTTTATTTTTGCATATGCCTTCCGGGTTAAAACGTGCTCCAATAACCTTCCAAAGATTAATGGACAAGATATCATCCGGATGATCATCCTGGACGACGTTGTTATTTATGGTCACAATCTTCATGATCACAATTTAAAGTTAGTTGAAGATTAAAGCGATTACGGTTTGATAATTTAAAATTGCAACCAAGCAAGTAACAATTTTTCAGAGCAGAAATCAGTTACTTGGGACACGTCGTAACGAAAAATGGAGTGAAACCTGACCCTGTTACAACCAACGCTAGTACCAATTATCCTATACCGACGAATGTGAAAGAAGTGAGATCTTTTCTTGGATTTACCGGTTATGTGCGTCGTTTTATAAAGGATTATTCTAAAATTTCTGAACCAACTGTTACTCCGGAAAAATATTAAATTTCAGTGGGATGCTCACTGCGACAATGCATCCGCTACAAAGACCAGATTTCGATAAACAGTTTACAGGACCTTCCAATCGTATTTGCGAGTAGAGTATTGCATGATTTTGCATTAAAATCACCTCCGATTATGAAACTTAATCCAAGTGATTTAAATAATGTACAATATGTCTTCTTTACTTAAATTATGTCTTGGGGGGCAATATATTGACGATACACTGTATAATTGCATAAATTCTTCTTCAATTTTAAGATCTATAGATTGCTTGATGTTTTACACACTGTGTAACAACTGTATCCATATATCTTAAGATATGAAATTGAAGTAAAATGGGTTTCCGATACTAGGCATAAATCTATTTTTGCAGTATTTAAGAAAACTTCTAATTCTGGAGTATGTTGCATTAGTCCATTTGCGTTCCAGATTACTATTCTTAATGTTTTAGTTGTTGTTGTTTGCATCATTTTAATAGAACATCGATTTCATTTCATTTCGAGTCTTGCTTATCTTAGCTGTTGCTTAAAGCTTGAAGGAATTTCTCTTGTTTAGCTAGACGAATGTTAAGAGCTTCCATGCCTCTCAGTATCTCTTAGAGCACTGCTGTACCTTCGGTAGTGCCCTCCGCAATAACTGGTTTTGTCATGACTTCTTGCGAGTATAGTTTTGGTTCTCCCGTCTTACTAGCATGAGGTTTAGGTTCCTCTTTGGTGAAAGTTTTATAATTTCTGACCGATATTCCTGGACTTTGTGTGCGCATTTTATTTATTATTCTTTGTAGCTCCTTAGCTATTTCACATCCCCGGGAGTTTGCGGGATGTGGCTTATTGCAATTGACAGATTTTGCAGCAATAATTTTACTAACCGGGCTTACTTGGGCATAATGCTTTCCGACACAATTCACGCATTTAGTCTCTTTTTGGCAATATTTCTGCATCATTTGTAACCACGTACACTTTAAATCAATTGGTTAAGTAATTTGAAGATACGAAATCAGAAGCAGCAAAGATCACCAGACAAAACATTTATGTAGATGATCTGATGATGGGCACTGAGTGTCCAAGCAAACCGTTAAAGCTCAAGACAGATGTTGTGGAAATATGGGAGAAGTGGGGGATTCAATTTGAGAAAGTTCTCAACAAATCATGTGGCACTCCGGAAATTACTAAACAGCAAGTCAGATCAACCAAGACACTATCCGTTCATCTAGATGCGGTACGAGTTCTTGGTATTCGTTGGAATCCAGAAGATGATAATTTCATGTTCACTGTAGATAGGCCGAACACTGAAAAACACACCAAGAGGCTGGTTGTCACCGCTGCTAATCAGGCCGAAGATGGGATGACGAGCTTCCAGTCGAAGTTGCGAAGAATTGGCACGATATTAGAACAGAAACAGTCAATGCATCTGCAATACGAATTCCGCGATGGCTAGAAATAACTGAGAACCTTGTGTTGCATGGATTTTGAGACGCAAACGAGAGACCTTACGCCCCAGTTATATAAGTGCAATCAATAAAGAAGGGGAGTCTTCAGATGACCATGTTGGGGCAAAACACGAGTTGCTGCTCTGAAATAAAGAAGTTTGCCGCAATTAGAGCTTCTTGGGGCTCAGTTACTCATGAACCACATGAGGGCAATTATAGACCAAAGCGGATTACGCCCGAGGGTGATTTGTTTGTGGACCGATTCAAATATCGTTCTCGATTGGCTATCAAGCCATCCAGGAAGTTGAAAACATTCGTTTCCAATCGGTTTTCGGTGATTTTGGAGAATTATCGCAGGGGTCGAATCATTTCACAAGTTGCTTACAAGGCAAACGATTTTCTAGAGCGACTAGTTTTCACCACATCAAACTACCGATATTTACTCCATATCGCGTCTTATGTACGAAGTCGACGAAACGGAACAGTAGTTATGCTGAGCAACACAGAAGATACACTTCCAAGAAGGATATGAAAGATTGCTGAAGAAGAGAGAAGAAGTCGCACAAGTCGCTGGCGCAATATAACAAAAAGCATTCGATTATTCTTCACGCAAGGGCGGATTTCACTCAAAGAATGGTCTATCATTACCATCAGAAAAATTGTCATCCATTTGTAAGAGAAAATTTTTGGATAATACGAGAGAGAAAGCCGATGCGTCGAACATTTGGTAATCGCATCAGGTGCATACGTTATAAGCCAAAAATGCAGATACAGCTTATGGCGAGTTACCTATTGAGAGAGTTCGAATGACACATCTATTTGCCGGCGTTGTCTTGGATTTCACCAGGTCTTTTCGGGTGCATCCATTGAAAAGAAGAGGTGCGATTCCAGTCAAAGTGTATTATTGTCTGTTTAGTAACTAAAGCTGTACACCTGGAGTATTGTATATGGAGATCAGCATCACACATGGGTGGCATGTGGGAAGCAGCCATTAGATCAATCAAAACCCCACTGAAACGAACGGTAGGAGAGCAAATATTGACACTAGAAGAATTCACAGCGCTGAGCTGCCAAATTGAGTCTATATTGAATTCGCGGCCCATTTCAATTACAAGCGCTGAGGACCTCAGTATTTATAGATTGTAAATTTATACGACTTCCCTTAACACATCACGTAAGTATTTGACTTGAACTTACTCTACTAAAAGCTAAACAATTAAGGTTAACTGTTTTTCACGGTCTTTAACGTAAAACGAACGTGAACAACAGTATAACCTTAATTATTTATCTTTTGCAGCCTGGAGTTGCATTTACCAAAATGTTTAGCTTAAATTATTAATTTGAATTACTTACTCAAATTAAAGTTCGTATTTAGAAAAATGAAAATTTATTCTACATTTCAATTACAATAAGTGTAAGTTACTTAATCATTTGTCCATTGCCCCATTGTTAGTAATAAAAAAAATACATAAATCACCTAACAGCATATTCATAGTATACTTTCGTCAGCCCTGTCTTACAGTTTAACTTCTTTTATATTTTATACGTAGTATGACTGATATCGATACGTGTTGTACTTTAAATATATCAAGTTATTTTTCCGTGCAGCCATGGAACGAAACTATCGAAATCACTAACGGAACATTCAACACATACTCAATAGAAAATCTCATCTATTACCAGTTTGTTGATTTTCTCATTGGAAACAATATTAGAACTGAGTTTTTATGCGGCACGCGATCAAAGATAAAGTGCAATACGACCTCTGCAATGCCATTTTTTATAGCAAAACGTGATGGCCAGATTGGATATTTTAATATTTCGATATCATATCTCAATGGTTCTAGCACTGGAAATTCTTCGTGTGCTCTAACAATGCCTATTGCACGATTAATTCGATTGAATGAAACGAGTGCCACTTTTAACGGGGTTGGACGGTTGCAACCAATAAATACCACAGAACCTCAAGATCAAAATCCGCTTTTAACTATAAATTATGCTTTGCGAAACCAATTATTGGCATCATTACTACCCAGTAGCGGAGAGGAGATGAATATAACAATTTACGGAACCCAGAAAAGACAACTTAAGATGCAATATAGTGTTTCAATATTTGTCCTAATTGGAATAGTTTGTATCCTCTTAGTGGGTGTCATGCTTTATCTAAATAAAATAAATGTGAACGATGGTCGTCCAATCGACATTCAAAGTGATCAGCACAACAATACTATTAGATTTATTCATTAATTTTTGTATTTATTCTCATATTTAAAAATATTGCAGATGTGACCAATAAAAATATTGCTGAATAATTGTGGAAATTTCTTTTCTTTTAACCCTTTCAGTCCAGATTTAAAATTGGGCAAAATAGATTTTTCTTGTGGTATGTTTAGGGTTGCGTGGGTGCTATTTTAAGTAAAAATAATAAAAGAAAATTAAAAATTAAGTCAGGGTAGGTTTTACCTAATGTACGTACACGCCCATGTACAAATCGAGCCAAGAGTAACTATTTTTTGTATTAAGGGAAAAGTTTAGAAACTAATTATTCCAAATTCAAACTTAAAAATGTGTATTTAAAATGCAAAAATAATTCAAAATTCTCGTAAATTGCTTCTAGCAAAAGTAATTAATAATTTAAAAAATTTAACAAAATAATAAATAAAAATTTAAATATTTCAGTCTCACAGTTTTTAAAAACACGTTCATTTTCTATGGAATTTTAAAAAACAATTCCTTTCTTTTAGTAGACAAAGATGCATAGAACATTTTCTACAGTAAACGAGCGTGCGAAACGCACAGCTTTCCAACTTGCAGCTAGTTGTCTTTTTATTTTCACTAAATTCAGGAAAATGTTCAATACAATCAAACCGAATACGCGAGATTGGACGAATTTCGCCCTATTCATCTAGAATTTCGTCCTTCTTGAATGAGATGGAAATCCTGTATTGGTTATATGCGGTGGAGGACGCTCTCGTTTTCGTGAATTGGTGAAAGAATGCATCAGAAAGAGTGACACATGTAACCGGGATTCCAACAAATCTAGTATGTCGTCGTTTTTGCATACGTAGTTTATACTCAATCCAACTTGCGCTGATCGCAATGGCCAGTTTTTGAATCAGATAAAGGTCATATAATATTGGATTAGTTGATCTAAAAGATCAACTCCTCCCATACCGCTGTTATATAAATTTACAATTTCCGGTTATGAAACGTCAACATATCGCTTTAGGGATGCACTCCATCTTTTTATTGTGTTCATATCACCCTTTCCCATAAAATTGGATGCTAAACAAATAGGTTTGTTATCAAGACATTTGACCACAATAATTTTGTCATCCTTGCTGACACATTGCTCTAGATAACCACAGTCCTTTTTTAAATTGGCGGCTTCCGAAAAATCTGGTTTGTGAAATCGGTTAATTCGAGCGGCCCCAATTACATTATCTCTCTATTTTTTTAATATTTACAATAAATTGTAAGTCGTTAAAATATGGTCGAAATACAGTTTCTGTTCTGGCAAATCTTTGAATTAAATGGAGGACGATTGCTGCACCGAACTCAAATTGATAAATAATACAATCAAAAGTTCTACTCCAAGGGAATCTCTAAACATCTTTGCCTAAAAGAATTAAGTATGGGAACCTTATAAAAAAAGTCTTTATTATCTTTTGGAATGTTCAAATTGTTAGTGACATGAAAATTAGTTCGCAATTGAAAAAATCGGTCCCTGGCCATAGTTCGCATAACGTGTTCGATTCCTATAAGATTGCTCCAGTACATTCAGATTTGGGGAAGTTTTGTACATTCGATGAATATATGAACTCCAATACATCTTTTAATTTCATGAAAATCCGTCATCTTAAAATTTTGGGTATGCTACTTTTTGTGGCAGATATATTGTGAGCAAATGGCCTCTTTGTTTTATATGATTAAAAAAGTCGTAAACATTCTATAGATGACATTAAAAATAATGTTTTCTCTTGTACTTGTTTTGTCTTGCATCTAATGCTGATTGCTGCATAAAAGTGTAAGAAAGTCTAAAACTGTTTTATTAACATTAACATATTTTGTTTGCCCATAAAATGATGTTTTCATTCTCTTAAACAACCGCAACATTCTCTCTGCATTCTTTCGAGTCGTCATCTGATAAATCATAATAATACCTCTAAATTTGGCGCCTGTGGATGTGACTTTCAGTCCCTCACCCGAACCCATTTTTTATCGTCTTACCGGTCATCTTATCTGACCTTGGTATTTCGTACGGGCCAAGATACTTGGGTTGAATTTTACTGTGTCCGCGTTATTACAACGATATCGCCCATTCTGTAAGTTTTCACATTTTTTTAAAAAATAAAATATTTACAAATGTCGTTACTGTTTCAAACAGATAAATCCGTGCACTATTAAGCGATATATGTCCACACTTGGTAACATCTCTTAGATTATTCGAATCGGTTATAGTGTTGTTTTCAAAAATTTCGATTTTTAAAATTTATGTGGGCCAGCCAGAATTTTTTTATTGTTATGTTGTTAACTGTTTTGCACAAGACGATTCATCCACTTTCAGAAAATATACGCCCACACTTGATAACCTCTCTGAGTTTTTCTGAATCGGCCATAAGCAGCAAGTATTTTGAAAAATATTTGAATTTTTATGAAATTTATATCCTAATTCTGGTGTGGAACCATTCCAAAACTATTTATTTTAATTTAGTGTTAACTGTTTTGAACAGCTCAAGTTGTTTACGGCATATGCCTTTACTTGGTATCATCCCTGAGTATTTTTTTAAATCGCCCATAGTGTCGCATATGTACCATGTATCATTTCAAACATTTAAAGAATTAATTTTTTGACTCGTAATAACCCCAACTTTTAGACAAGAATTATTATGATAAAATTTGATCCCGGTATTTGCATGAAACATACATTTTTGACGATCTTTTTTTTAGTTAAGGTGTGTTATTTACACTTTTAATTGCTACACTTTTTAGAAGTCACACTTTTCATTAATTTAATGTGTAATGTGTAGCTACACTTTTCGTTAAAAACTTCACACCGGTTTTTTTGTCCTGAACAAATGTTCGAATCCAGTCACCCGTATTTTACTCACGTGTTGTCCGCCATCTGTAGTGTTGTCAGATAATCAGGTCATTTTTACTGCAAAATGACATAATTCCATCTGCTGCATTCCTTTTAGAATAAACAGTACTGTTCTTTCGTCTACAGGTTTAAAAATAACACCAAATCTAGACATAAAATTGTTGTAAGAAGCGCCGCTTTCACTCGTGACACTATCAGAAGATCAAATAGTGATTTAGCAATGACACCATAGTTAACCCCAAAAATCTTTAGATTTGCTTTAGAGTTCTTTGCACTGGGAAGTTGGAAGTTGCCTACATATCGTTGCCTCGTGACACTATCAGAAGATCAAATAGTGATTTAGCAATGACACCATAGTTAACCCCAAAAATCTTTAGATTTGCTTTAAAGTTCTTGGTTCTGGGAAATTAGAAGTTGCATACATATCGTTGCCTCGTGACACTATCAGAAGATCAAATAGTGATTTAGCAATGACACCATAGTTAACCCCAAAAATCTTTAGATTTGCTTTAGAGTTCTTGGCACTGGGATGTTGGAAGTTGCCTACATATCGTTGCCTCGTGACACTATCAGAAGATCAAATAGTGATTTAGCAATGACACCATAGTTAACCCCAAAAATCTTTAGATTTGCTTTAGAGTTCTTGGCTCTGGGAAGTTAGAAGTTGCCTACATATCGTTGCCTCGTGACACTATCAGAAGATCAAATAGTGATTTAGCAATGACACCATAGTTAACCCCAAAAATCTTTAGATTTGCTTTAGAGTTCTTGGCTCTGGGAAGTTGGAAGTTGCCTATACATCCGCCGTCGTTGGCCGAATATGACATCGTTCGATTTCATGCCCCAGGCACTCAATTTTCGTACACCTGGGGCTCTGGCAGAACAGTTGGCGGCTTATCGAATGCCCCGTCCTCGCTTTTTACCGGAATTACCAGATCATTCATTTAGACATAAACCAACTTCCTCAAACAACGATCTTGAAAATTTTTATTTATGAATCTCTGAAGATGGTGAAATGCACAGATCTAATGGAACTCGTCAAAACTTATTGAACTGAAATGGGGTTATACGGGTACATGAAAACACCGGTACCTAGATCCAAACTTGTACACACCGCTGGTCTACACTGTTCATCGATTGGACCCTGGAAATGTCGTAATGGAAACCGGTCGCATACAATCAACTTACTCAACCGTCTTTCTTGTTAGCGAGCACTATATCAGACTGTCATACTGTCATAAATTCACCTTTTTATTTGATTTTGATCGATTTACACCCAAAATCACCAATCTTCATCTCGATATTTATTGCCCACATACAGTCCCTGGATGAGTTTCATAGTTAACTATTATTTACTGATCTTTGATGTTGATATAAGTTTTAATTTACATTTCCCATATGCACTGCCAGTGTTCAATTACCCGGTAGGTATTTTCGTAACACGGCTAACAGTTAGAACTATAATCGGGTGATTAAAAAGTTGCTTACCAAGAATTAAGTCGACCTGTAAAAGACCATTCGGGACTATATAAAATTATGTGTCATATTGCTCACTACCCACTTCGATTACTATATCAACAGCACCCTATTGTACTAAATGGAGTTGATCAGCCACCTCTACTGGTAGTCGTCTGGTTGCGGAAATTTGGATTCCAAAAACTAATATACTTGCTGTTGGCCATAAAATTTAAAATCGCTGCCATCGAGTGCCATCATCCTAGATGTTTGGTGGGGTTTCACGGTTTGTGTACCGGTTTAGATGTTCCGTGAAAACTGATTCATCACTGTCCATGTCAGCGTCTCTATAAGATCTAACTTCAGTTATGCTGGTGTAATGTGGTAGATCAACTTTATTTTCCGTTCTTCTATTATTCTATCACCACGTGACTTTTTCAATTTTTAATGGAGGAAGAACGCACTTTCAAACTCTGATGGCTGCTGTAATGGAGAGTGAAACCATTGGGGTGTCATTGATGTCACTTCCAGACCATCAAAGTTCTTGAATTACTAGTACGTCCAATATTTAAATTTTCACATCTAGCACGTTTCATGTTACCATTTTTATATTATTATCCGTTTACATTTTCCGAAGTCGCTGTGAATGATCCGATGTAGGGTTATGTAGGGTTCATAGTATGATTTTTTATGAGAGTAGTTAGTTAGCTTACCGCTCAACCCATCTATAGCATGTGTGGTCTATATACTGGTTTCAAGGCTGAATACCTACCTGAAACGCGTATATATAGCTAACCGCTTGCTACTGGACAGTTACGTCTGATTCAGCCGTTCCTAATCTGGGGAACAGGCGCTGATGTGGTATTGGTGTTGCGGCACCAATAACTCATTGTGACGGAATTTCTCCTGCATCGCCTCCAATACGATGCTTGATTCACTTACAGTTAACCAGGGAGCACTACCAGCGTTGGGTGTAAGTGTTTCTACGACGCCGCGATACCGAGTTCGATTCTTGCCGCTGACTAAAAAAAATTCCATCAAATTACCCAAGCTGCATCGGGAGACATTAAAACTCGATTTGTGATTAGGACTAAAACTAAAATTAATTTTCAGAGTCAGAAAGCTTTCATAAACCTTTACTTTTTAACAATTTTCCTCTGAGATTCACCAGGAACTACTTCTAGCAGACGGCCTGTCTTTGTTTCTTGGTCTAAATCAAACAAAACTTTCAAAATTTAACAAAAAGACATACACAAATTTGCCTTGAATTAAAGGACAGTAAAATCGATATTCTCTAATTGTTTCTAAATAAATGTGAAAATAAAATTTCCACAATTCGAAACAGTTTGAGGGAAATTCTACATTAAAAAAAAAAATATTTTGTTCCAGATTTTCTTCCGCACCTGACCAAATATCGCAATAACATCAAATATCGCATGAAAATTTTAAATGTTTGTTATATTTCCATGTTTCATTTGTTTAACATTTGAATATTAAAATAAATTGGTGGAAATCCTCTCATATTCTCATCATCAAATACACACACAGATATTTGAATATACGAGTATGATACGAGGAAAATTCATGTCGCGTGTTTTTTTTTATTGTGTTCATTTTCATCCGCACATTTGCTCGTATTTTGGGGCTTTGCTCTTTAATGTTTTTGAAAAAAAAAAAAAAAAAAAATTAGAACATTTATAAATATAAAAGTTTTTCTGGAAATAAAAGTTTTAGTGTTTTGTTCATTATTTGAATAAATTATTAATCATTATGTTGTTGTCAGTTGTAGTATACAGTTGAATCGAAATTTTTACGCACTCGCGTATTTATGCGGGCTTGTTAAATAAAACATTTAATGTAAATGTTTAATTTTTACTGTGTATTCTTGATTGTGATACTGACATCCATTAACGGGTGTATGTGAACGTAAACAAAAGTGTTTTATTATACAAGGTGTGTTAAAAAAAGGAACGGTAATTTTCGTTTTATACTCTACAAAATGGGCCTCATGAAATATTATGCGCTTATGCCACCGCCTTTCCGATCCCTGGAATACTTCTGGAACTCGATCTTTGAGATAGCTTTTGGCTCTCTCAGTGATGCGTTTTTAATTGTCTCTATGCTTGGAAAACGACGGCCCGTTAAAGTTCTTTTTATTTTTGAAAACAGAAAAAAGTCACACTCGCATATCGCACAGTCACAAACACATCGCTAACTCATCACTTATCATAACTCTGTACGGGGAAATAGAGTAAATGCATCAATGTTTGATAGAGCATTCAGTACCGAGGCATTTTTTCGGAACCAGGATTTCGGTACTAGAGAGTTGTAGAACCGCGTTCCCGGTTCTGAATTGTTGTGTAAGGATTTTTGGTTATTGATGTATATGACCGTTTTGAAGCTATTTGACTGGGTAATTCGGGCCTAAACTCGCAAATTTTGATTGCTTATTCTCGTAGAAATGGTTCTGGGAACCCATGCTGGACAATTCTTTTTGTAGAGATTCGTCTTCAAACCCAATAAATTCACCTTAACGTGACGAGGTGGTAGTTACGTTAATTCCTGGAGGTATTCTGGACAGTGTATCGGCGTTGCTATTCAATACGCCTTTTTTTGTAAACCACTTCATTATCGTATTCTTCAAGTCTTAGTGTCCAACGGACTAGTTTAGAATTGGGTTAGTTCAGGCTCATTAACCACTGTGTGGTTTATGATCTGTAACGATTTTGAAACGTTTACCGTAAAGGTAGGGCCTAAATTGCTTAACGGTCCATACTATTGCAAGAAGTTATTTTTCCGTTGTATTATAGTTGGTTTCGGCATTACTCAGCGTTCTTGAAGCATAGCAGTTAGGAAGGTCTTTCCCAAATTCGCCTTGCGAAAATACTGCCCCTAGTGAAAAATAGGACTATAACATAATATTTCTTTGCACAAATTGAAACAGTTGATGTATTCTTCGTTTAATACGACCTTTTTGTCTTTTCTTAAACATGCTGTTAGTGGCCTAGTTATATGTCCCGAGTAATCCAATAAGAAGGATTTTATCTGTCTTTCGCTTTTGGGCAATGAAAAGATCTTGACAGATTTAATTTTTTCTGGGTTAGGTATCATACCGTCTTCGGATATGATATGGCCCAGAAAAGCTAATTCTTTATGCAAGAACTCACCTTTATCTAATTGCATTTAGAAATTTCCAGTTTTTAGTCCAAGAAATACCTGTTTTAAGTTTTCCCATATGTTCTTGAAGAGAGGAACTACAGTTGACTATGTCATCTATGTAACAGAAGCACGATTTTCCTTTAAGTCCCTGCAGAACGTTGTCCATCACCTTTTAAAAGGTTGATGGAGCGTTCTTGAGCCCGAAAGGCATTCTCACGAACTCATAATGCCCGAAGTCGACCGTGAAGGCAGTTTTTTGTGTATCTTTAGGATCTACCTTGATTTGATGGTAAGTAAGGAGTATCTATCATCAATGGTTGTCGCTAACCGGCATTTTACTTTACCGGAAGCATCGCCTTTTTTGGCACGATCCATATTGGAGATGACCATGGGGAAAAGGATCCTGGTTTTATTTTTCCATCTTGAAGCATCTTAGAGATTTGATTCAATACTTCCTCCTTATGGATGTTCGGTAAACGATAGGATTTCGTCGATGGAATACTTTAATGCGTTTATAAATGTTAGCTCGGCTAACATAATTTTACCACGGCTAGTTTCTCTTCAGGGTTACTAGTCACTTATAATTCTTTTGAGTTTCTTTATATTTTGGATCCTTTGATGATTATTGTAAATAGAATGACGTTTAATTCTAGTTTGTAGTTGGAAATAGCATCCGTTTTAATTGGGTGTTCGAAAATAACAGTTCGTTCCTTACTAGAAAAGTTCCTTTCGGGAATTATAGTTTAGAAAGTTATTTGAATGGGTTTGATGAAAGTTTCGCCTTCTTTTGTATCGGCTGGTACGTGGATTGTACTTCTATTGGAGGGAATTTATGAATTTAAGATGTTTAATTTGGGCGATATATAAATGGTATGGTGACTTTATCGCTTTCCCACACCGATTTGTTAAAGTCGAGTTTTATTTTTAATTGTTTAACTAATTTGAATAGAATAGAAATAGGAATTTGAATAGATAGAAGTCTTTTTACGAATAAAGGTTTTATACGTTTTATTTTCGCTAGTATATATAATGAATTTGGGTCTTTGTAACTAGAGTCCGATCCCGTACCTATAAGAAATTTTAGTTTAAATTTGAGGTTTATAGTTATTTCAATATAGGGTGACATGGGTTTAATAGTGAAATGACAGTTTATATATCCGATTGGTCTTCCGATGGTGGTTGGTAAAAACCCTGCTCGTTGTGTCTTTCACATTGATTTCAGGAGTGGTTCCCTCAATCGTAGGTAGATAATTATCTAGATCTGGGTAATAGTTTTGTTCTTCCTCAGGTTCGTTTCGTAGGTCTTGATCTTCTTGTTGTTCTGTGTTAAATAGTTCTCTCTGAGTTTGAGTTTCCATGGGTACGATTCTATTTTTTTTGGGGGGTATTGGAGGAGGTTCCTGTTTAGGGAGCGGCGGTAGTGATTCTGAATTTCTATAATTTCGATGGAAGGGTGGTATGTTGAGCACTGGTTGGCCTTGAAGCCTGAAAGGAAACGGTTTACGGTGCCTAGGATACAACAAAGGTCTATGAATTTGTTTTATTTGAATTATGCTATTACTAGTCATAGGTTTTTGATTTCAAACATATATTGTTCACGCAAACACAAATTGAACGCATCAGCGATTGTTGCGGGATCTCTAGATCTAATGCTTCTACTGAAAGTAATAAATTGTGCTTATGACTAAGTAAACGTAATTAGTAAAATTTGCTTGCATTTTATTATAATGCAACATAACATAAACAAGCTGAATTTACAATTGCAAAGTCAATACAACGAAATTCAGTATTCAAAACTTTAATTTAAAATAGAAGTAAATTTAACTTTGTTACTATGAAATTTTCATGACTCGTTTTTTCTAAAATTACTAAACTAATTTCCTAATTTAGCTTTTGTAAAGTATACCTACAATTATTGCAGATTAAATACTGCATTAACAGGACAAATTATCTTAGTGGCGAAGTAAAACTAGCTTGGATTAGATGTAGTTTGTATTTCCAAATAACGGGATTTTTATTCACTTCTCTATATTTCAATGACAAACGATTCATTTGTGTAGTGAAACTGATCGTTATTGACGTAAACTCAAAAAGTGAGATAATTAAATTTTTTTAAAGGATCTTAATATCTATACAAAAGATTCGACGCAATCAAAGGTAAGTTAGTATTGTTAAAATTTAAGTAGATTGTACAAAATATGTTCTGATTCGAAATTATTTGTGCCATGAAGTGTAAATACTGCAATACATTAGTGTAAAATACCGTAACAATTTTTTAGATTATCTGCAGCGTGAGCTCATATAAAATTTTTGTTTTCGTAATTTTGATAAAAAGCGAGGTATAAATTACTCGAAATAGTTGTACAAAATTTATTTCGATGTTGCATAAACTGATTTATTATTCTTATAAATTTATTCTTCAATTAATCAATAAACCTATACGTTGCCTATTAATGGCCGCTATCAATAATCGTACAAAACTTTGCACAATTTGCATAAATTAACTCATGCAACATCAAAGTAAATATTCAGATGTTCTTGAATATTGACAACACAACGATAAATTGGAAAATAAAAGTTATATATATATTCGTATAAAAGCATTCTAAAAATCCAAGATCCTTCACCCCTCCACCTCCGTTAAGTTGGCTCACAAATCATGTTATTTCGTTTTTGATTTATAGTGATCGTTTGTTGGATTAGCGACATAATTTTAGGTAATTAGGGTGTTCATAACATAATTTGATTTGATTTGCAAGTCGGCCATGTGTATCGTAAATATAACATTTGTTGGTCAATATTAAAGTAAATAACGTTAAAAAGCTTGTCCAGGTGAAAACTGACAAATGTCATGTGGTAATAACGCCTTACAAATTACATGTGAATAAAAATATTATGGCGAGACCAACAAACGTTGAATTTACGATAAAGATTACCAACGTACGATTATCTAGCAAATTCGGAGCCTCATAATTAAAAAAATATAAATTGAAAAATTATTTTAAATTCGCCAACTTACTCGTAACAAACATTTTAAAGGGTGGTTAAATTTTAAGGGCCGACGTTGAGTGTGAACCACACCTAAACGTCAAGTTTTTTTCTGCATTTAATTTGACATTTCTCAATTTCAGACTAACTCAATTTGAACCATGGAAAGATACACAATGGAGAATGGTGGCAAGAAATGGCAACAGTGGATGATCAATTTTCGAAGAAAATCATCTTCAGTGATGAGGCACATTTTCACCTCAGTGGATTCGTCAATAAGCAGAATTCCCGCATTTGGGCGAATCATAAACCAAGAGTGATTGTCGAAAAACCAATGCACCCACAAAGAGTGACTGTTTGGTGCGGTTTATGGGCTGGTGGCATCATCGGGCCGTATTTTTTTCAAAATGAGGACGGTCAGGCAGTTACTGTGAATGGTGTTCGCTATCGTGATAACGAACTTTTTATGGCCCGAATTGGAAGATATGGATGTGGACGATATGTGGTTTCAACAGAACGGTGCCACTTGCCACACAGCTAACGAGGCAATGGCTCTTTTGCGCGACAAATTCAATGGCCGTGTTATCTCACGTGGTGGCGATGTCAATTGGCCGCCAAGATCATGTGATTTGACACCGTTGGACTTCTTTGGGGTTATATGAAAGAAAAGGTGTACGTCGATAAGCCAGCAAAAATTCGAGGGCTAAAGGATGAGATAATTCGGCACATTAACGGCATAGAACCTCAATTATACCTAAGCGTCATCGAAAATTTGGACCATCGGGTGGAGGTGTGCCGCCGCGGTCGTGGCGGCCATTTGGCCGATATTTTGTTCCATACATAATTGAACCATACCATATTATCATAATAAAAATAATTGACTTATTTCCTAAATAATTTGTGTTTTATTTGAAATCAACATCGGCCCTTGAAGTTTAACCACCCTTTAGTTTTGTCTATGAATAATCTACTCGCAATTACGAACAAACTATAACGCTAATCCAACAAACATCACCAAACGATCACAATCGCATCCTTCATCGTAGCCTTAATCGCATTTTATGTTTGATTTGTAAGCCATCGGACATTAAACTATTTAATTTAAATTATATACATATTTCTGTTTTATGAATTTATTTTTAGATAAATCAGCTTTATATAACCGAATTGTAAATTTAACTCAAAAGGATATTATTGACAAGTTGTTCAACAACCGGAATAGTTTGGGACCAAAATGTTATATTTTTTTAGAATTATTCAGATTCAAATACTGACGACACCGAATCCGTATCTTGAAGGAAGAGTATTTTCATAATTTGGATACACATTAAAAGCTAAAAGTTTCCATTTTAATTTTTTAGGCAGTGTTGTGTAGTTATTTAAAATGATTTTGAATTTATCAAATACCGAGGATTTTCAAAATCCTCCAAATGAGGTTCAAGAATACAATATAGGACAAATTATTGTTTTAAACGATTGTAACCCAAAACTTACAACAATCAGAAATAACTAGCACTACTTCCGATGATAATTTTGAAAATGTATCCAATCACATTACTGATGAGATGTATGATTTAGTAAAATCATAGGAATTAGAACCATTATATGAAAAGTTTAAATGTATGTATTATAAATTATTGAATGTCTTGATATAAGAATTAACAATTTTCTTAAATTATAAATCATGGGATGACTGTTCGAAGCATGATATATTTAAAAACAAATCACTTAGATCACCTTTTCAACAAAAGGAATTTGGAGCTAGATTAATATTCTTAGAACAACATCGGCAACCGAGTTATCATTGAATTGTTTTCAAAATTCATCAATCCTGGATAATAAAGAAAAGCAATCAGCTACATCTAATAATTTTCCAACTACATCAACTCAGATTTATGATGATAATGAAAATCAGAAAACTAATAAGAATTATCAGTCAGTTAACAGTATCCTTAAAAATTCAACTATTGGAAAAGCCATATTGGACTTTTTTCAACATAACAAATATATCGAAAATATTCATCGCGATAATTTATGTTCAATTATTGTCGATCATTATTTAATATCTAATAAAGGGTGTTTTTTTAAGAGGTTGCCGATTTTTTTTTTGAATAAAACACATATAAAATTATGAAATGAACAAAATTTTTTTTTATTTGGTAGATAATTTTTTTGGCATTTAACATTTAAACACAATTTCTGGCATATGGCTACCACGACTATTTTTCACAAATGTCATTCTGGAGGTCCAATTTTCCAGCACTTTTTCAAGCATTTGAGGGCGTATGTCAGCAATGACACGTTGAATATTGGTTTCCAAAGCGTCAATCGATTGAGGTTTATCCACATAAACCAATGACTTCACGTATCCCCACAAAAAGTAATCGAGTGGCGTCAAATCGAACGAACGCGGAGGCCAATTCACCGGACCATTTCTCGAAATAATGTTGTCGTTGAAAGTTTCTTTCAATAAGTCGATTGTTTCACGTGCTGTATGGCAAGTGGCACCATCTTGTTGAAACCACATTTCATTCATATCCATATCTTCAAGATTTGACAACAAAAACTCATTTAACATGGTTCTGTATCGATTTCCATTCACGGTAACGCGTCGTCCTTCCTCATTTTTAAAGAAATATGGACCGATGATCCCACCAGCCCATAGACCGCACCAAACAGTACATTTATCAGGATGCATTGGTAATTCTAGAACGGCGTGTGGATTATCTTTGCTCAAAATGCGACAATTTTGTTTGTTGACGTATCCATTTAACCAAAAATGCGCCTCATCACTGAAGAGAATTTTACGGTAAAAAAATGGATCTTCGTTCAATTGATTTAACGACCAATCACTGAATTCACGGCGCAAACGATGGTCGTGTGGCTTTAATTCTTGCACCAATTGAATTTTGTATGGCACCAAACCCAAATCTTTACGTAAAATTTTCCATAAAGTCGATGGACAAAGTCCAATTTGCTGAGCACGACGACGAATCGATAAATTGTCGTTTTCTTCGACACTGGCCTCAACGACAGCAATATTTTCTTCTGTACGAACTCTTCTCATTCTTGTCGGTGGCTTGGCATCCAAAAGAGTGAATGTAGACCGAAATTTGGTAATTACGTTCTTTATGGTGGTCTCTGACGGACGATTATGTGCACCATAAAATTCACGAAGTGCTCTATAAACATTTTTAATTGAACACTGATTTTGAAAATAAATTTCCACGATTTGAAAACGTTGTTCTGGAGTTAACCTATTCATAATGATTTGCCAAACAATACTGAGTAGAAATGCCACTTTGAGCTGTCAAAACAACTGTCATAAAATAAAACGACATCTATCGGAAAAACAAACCTCCTAAAAAAACACCCGTTATTAATAAACCTACCGGCAAACAAACTAAATTAATATCTGAAGACATCATTCGCTGCTTTCCTGGTGAAAATTTGGTAAAATTATTAACAGAGATACGGCAAACTTTATAATAAGTTTGGATATCAGCCCAAAAAAATAAATAAATTTGTGAGAAAACATACATGCAGCAGCTATTACTTTCTCAACAATAAATAATTCAACATCAGAAACAGACACACAAACTAGAGTCACGGAATTACCATTACAACTTTCAGACGATTGCTTTAAAATTAAAACCGAATTAAAACATTTAAGAAGTCCAAGATAATCATTACTTCAAAAATGGCATTCTTCGCTAAAGGAAAGAATCGAAGAAATACAACATAATAAAGACTCATCACTTATGGTCATTTTTGAAGATTGGCCGTTGTACACCCGTTTGAACCAGAACTAGTAAGTATACAAAATAGTTCGAATTTTTACATTTTGAATTTCTTATTTTTATATTGATGTTACAGATAAACATGGATTTTAATACAATGTATCCCAACTGCCAGACCATCTATTCTAAGTGGAGTTTATTTGTTCAAAAGTTGCCCGGCATTGTTGCGTCAAATCTTAAACACGCAGGCTACAAGAAGGCTTTCCAAAATATACATGAAAAAAAAAATATGATTTAAACTCTGGTAAGAATTTTGTTGTATGATTAAAATTTTCGACTTTTGCATTGGTCACATAAATTTATCCCGTATTTTTCAAGAACGAAATTGAGTTCAACTTTGCTTCAACACTGTCGAAAAAAAGCGAAACGAAATGAAATTTAATTCTTGAAAAAAAAAAAACAGATATTAACTAAATAAAAGGTTGTAATGGTTGGTCATTGTTTTTCTACATTTTCTTCCAATATCACATTTTTATATCTTTAAATTATATTTGATTTTGAATTAGGCAAATTAGTTGCTTTAATAAAGATAATGCATATTTATATCTATTTAAACAAATTTAAATTTTACAGACTTTTTATTAAATTTGATAATTATAACGTAATCATGTATATTTTAAATATTTAATTGCAGATATATACCACATCGAAATATTCAAATGTTTAAGTGCTTTGTTACCACCGTCGATGGTCAACATAAATTCTAAAACAAAAAAATTTGTAAAATACTCTATTAAAGACGGTCAAGTCAGAACTGGTTTCTAATGGAGGTTGGGACATTTTGGCCAATATGGAAATTGAACTGGACAACATCAGAAAAAAATGTTTGTTGAACAAAACACATCTGCAACCACTATTGATATGTTTGGGAAAGCCAAATAATGCTATTCAATTCATAATTATAGTAGATGGCTTTAAATATGTATGCAGGAGCTTTTTAGAAGCAGCCGATGTTCATTTTAAATTATTTCAGATTTTTCAGTTAGAATATCCAAAACAATGCTTTAATGTATGGTTATTTATTCATTTATATTTCTATGGCATAAAAACTAAGTACGACAAATACGTACCTTCAGTTTTGACATTGATTACAGATTTAGAAAACAGACCGGAGTAGGTAATTTTGTCAAAATAATTAAATTATTATTTTTAAGGTTTTATTTTAATATGTAATCAATTAACATTTAAAACGATTAGAATATTATTGAATTAAATGAATGATAATCCGGTTAAGTATATCCTGTTACGAACTAGAAGAATGTACGTTGTGCAAGAACCAAATGAAAGTGATTGTTCTAAATCGGACGTAAATAATAAAACTGAATCTTGTGTTAACAATCCGGTTACATCTCTATTACCTTAACACGATTAAAGATTTCCTTTAACCATCGATAACAATTTATGCGATAAAGAATTCGGAAATCAAATAGAATCTTGTAACTTAAACATGTCTTTCAATTTCGATAGGTTTATTAAACTAATACCGGAGTTTGATGGAAGTTCTGAAAAATTACCTAGATTTTTACAGTGTTGTAATTTAGTTGATAAAGATGCAAAAACAAAGGAGGATCGCTCCATATTTCTAGAATTGGTACAAATTAAATTAGTTGATGCTGCTGACAATCAAACAGTTTTAACGAGCTCATATGAGAATTGGCAACAACTGGAGAAATACTTGAACCAAAAATTTTCGATTTTTAGGGCTTTGGAAAATATTCAAGTAGACCATGTTCAAGCTCGTCAACGGTTTGACGAAAATGTAAAAGAGTTTGGCATTAGAAACAAGAACCTTCTGCCGGATTTAAATAAATCATGTGCATCTACTACTTCGAATGCTGGAATTTTAGATGAAAATATTAAAACTATAAATTCCGGAACAGCCTTAGCCTAGAGACCCATTAAAAATTTTTATAAAAGCTTCTAGATTTAAAAATTTGAAGGATGCTATTTCCAAGAGTATAGAAGAATTTCTTCTTTAGTTCAAACTAGTAACTATAAAATTTCAAGATCTCAGGCTTCGACTAGCTAACCTATTAAATGCCAGATTTGTTCTAAACCTGGGCATACAGCAGTAAATTGTTATAATTGAAACTCTAATCTTCAACAAATCAATCCATTTCGTAATACTAATTCTAATTTCACTTCAACATTTAATAATAATTGGCAAACACCGACCCGATCTTTCACATAAAACGAAAATCAAATCAATGGCATCCTATGAATGAAACAAATGTCCTATCCGTGTGCTTATTGTAAAAAGTTTGGGCATCACATAAGTATATGTCGTTCGCGTGAAAAAATTAACCTTAGAAAAAATCAATTTGAGAGTAAGCATGTATCACCGTCACAGAGTCGACCGTCGGAAAACTTAAACGAACTTTACCAAAACATTTAGATCTGCATCCATCAATTAATGAAAAGTCAGTCTCAGGCTCTTATACAACAAATAACTCATATTGCTTTCCGATATTAAATTCGTGAAACTTAATTTAGAAATATTGCATGAGCCTCAATTCTTTTTAGTTGACACTGGAGCAGAAATTAGCGTAATTAAGAAGGAATTTATTAAACTAGACACCTTATGTTACCCTAACCAAAAATTATCAATAAAATGAATTACTTGAGAATCAATTGACGCACTCGCAGCATGTACATCTAAAATTTACGTTCAGGAAAACTACATAACTGGGCATGATTTTCACATAGTGCCATTTGAGTTTCCTATAAATTGTGTGGGAATTATCGGAAATGACTTCCTTCGACAATTCGGAGATCAATGATAACATACAATTAACTCTTACTTTCAACAATCCTCCTATTATTTTACCTAGCCGTTCACAAACGATCAATATAAGATTTAAATCAAAGTTAGATGATGAATATTTGTGCTCGTCGAAGATGATACAACCGGGCATCTACATGGCTAATGCGATTATGAAAATAATAAACTCATTTGCCACAGTTAGTTTGATAACTACTAATGATAATTCTGTAAAATTAGAAGAAACGTACATAGAACCCTTCAACTAAACCATTGGTCAAATACCTTACAAGGTTGATTACGTAATTTAGAAAGTCATAAAGATACAACACACATGACCTCAAAATATGTCGGGAGTTTAATGATATCTTTTTTTTGCCAAGCGATCGTCTTGCGATTACAAATGCACTATTTCATCGTATCCCCTTAAAGTCAGACTCGGAGTCAGTTAATGTTAAGCCATATCGCCTACCTCACGCAGCAAAATCTGAAATTAATTCTCAAGTCGAAAAAAGGCTTGCAGACGGAATAATTGAAAATAGTAAATCCCTATTCAATTCTCCTTTAAGGGTCGTTCCAAAAAAGTCAAACGACGAAAGAAAACGTTGGCGAGTCGTCGTCGATTTTCGTCGATTGAACGATTTAACAATAAACGATACATTCCCGTTACTCAATATCACTGAAATTTTGGTACAATTGAGTGATGCTGTTTATTTTATGACATTGGCTCTTGCTGGCTACCATCAAACGGGGCACTCAAATGGGGCACTACAACTTTACTAGATTACCTTTTGGTCTCAAAGGTGCACCCGTAACTTTTCTGAGAATTATGAATAGCGTACTTTCCGGTTTGAATGAATTGAAATGCTTTGTTTATTTGGACGACGTCGTTGTGTATGGTTATAATCTCTCCGACCGCAACAAAAAGCTTATCGATGTATTTCAATCATTCCGTATATTTACGGAATCTTAAACTGCAACCTAAAAAATATCATTTTATTAGAGAGGAAATATGTTATTTGGGACACATTATCACTAACCATGGAATCAAGCCAAAAATCGAAATTATTCAATATTTTCCCACTCCTAAGATCAAAAGGGAAATAAAATCTTTCTTGGGTTTAGTAGGTTACTATAGGCGGTTAATTAACAAATTATCACAAACGGCCCAACCAATAAATGCATTATTAAAGAAAAACGTATAATTCATTTGGGATGCTTTCTGTGATGAAAGTTTTCACAAACTCAAGAAAATTTTAAAAAATCCTCCAACTCTTCAATACCCTAAATTACAGAAGCTATTTTTTGTAACTACGGATTTTAGTGATATAGCGCTTAGAGCAATCCTTTCACAATGACTCGGTGAAGATGGATGTGGCTTATGCAAGCCGAGTATTAAATCAAGCAGAAAAAATTACTCTACTGTGGGGAAGGAGTTGCTTGCTATTGTTTTCGCTGTGAAACGATTCCGTCCCTATTTAAACGGTTTTAAATTTACGATCATTACTGATCATGAAAAAAATTTATCAAAAAATTTATCTTCTCGTTTAATGCGCTGGAGAATTGAGTTGGATAAATTTGATTTCGATATTACTTACAAACCAGGAAAATACGCAACGTTAATGCGGATGCTTTGAGTAGAATTCAAATAATTTCTGCCGATCAAAGTAACCAAATTAACATAGTTACTCGTTCCCAAATAAAAGCACAACAAAATCAATCAAACTCAGTTAATTCCTTAAATGAAACTCTAACGAATAATGTGAGATCTCAATCGTTAAAACAATTTTCTAACGAAGATACTGATAATTCAATCACCTCCCTGGAGAGTGAAAATGACATCGCTAATGTTATAAAGAAATCCACAATTGTCCATTGGGATAATAACAATCGTTACATTCTGATAATGCAGGACGACTTGTCTAAATTTTCAGTAGCAATAGCTATCGAAAATCAATTATCAGAGACCATTGCCAAAGCTTTCAAGGAACTAACTTTGTTAGTGAATTGTTCCAAAACGTATGTAAATTACTAGAGAGAGATCTCACAGAACTCTCGTAGAATATTTGCAAAATTATATTGAGAACGATCCTATAATGATTGGGATCGCTGGTTGCCCTTTGCCATACTTACATATCACTCAATTCCACATTCATCAACTAATTGAGTGCCTTTTGAAATTGTTCATGGATTTAAACCTAACATGCCGCTCTCTGTTAAGAATAACAATACAACTTCCTATAATCCGGACGATTACTTGCAAAATTTACGAATGAAATTAGCAAATGCATATGAAATAGCGAGAAATAACTTAATAGTCAACAAACAAAAATCTAAAACCTAATTCGGCAATATGTCCAGGGATTAATTTTGCATGTCTTCATCTTTCGTGGTGGATTTTTTGGATGCAATTTGTTGGCTAATTTTGCTGCAGTTTCTCTTACCTGTGGATCTACTGCTCCTTTCATCCAATCCCGAGCTGTTCTCTTTAAATTCCGTTGTTCATCTGTGTTGTCATAGCTTTCATTTGTACGTTTTTGTGAAGCCTTTTGTGGCGCTATCGTAAGAGAACTGCCTTCTTTGGCTTTTGATGATGATTCGGACTCCGATTTTGTAACTGTGACAAGGTTAGTTTGCATTTTCTTTGGCGCTTCTTGGATGTTGATCCTTGTCTAGATTACTTCTGGTGTAGAGTGTTGAATGGCTTCTGTTTGTTGTGGTAACGGTGATAGCTTTGATATTGGTCTCTTAAAGAGGGTGTCTCTGGCCCCACGGACAGTTGCCACTAGGACTTTGTTTTCACTGCCAGGATGTACCTCGGTTATTCGGGCTAATAACCACTTTATCGGAGATAGTCGTTCATCTCGGATTAAAACTTACTGACCTGGTTCTAAGTTGTGTTCTGTTTCTTTCCATTTTCTTCGTTGTTGTAATTGTTGAAGATATTCTTGTGACCATCTGTTCCAGAAGTCTTGCTTTAACTTCTCCATTAGTTTCCAGCTGTTGAGGACGAGCGATTAAGGCATCCCCTATGAAAAAGTGACCTGGAGTTAAAACGGATAGGTCTGTAGGATCGTTGGTAATTGGGCTTAACGGCCTCGAATTTAGGCATGCTCCTATCTTAGCTACCATTTTTCTTAGTTCTTTAAATGTGAGAGTGTGTTTGGGTTCCCACTACTCTTTTTAAGTGATTTTTGTTGACTTTACTGCTGCTTCCCAAAGGCCTCCTTCATCAAATGAAATTTGATGCTGCTGGCGGGATGACATGCCACATTGTACCATCCTTTGCTAAGCTTTCTTTGAGGGTTTAGTTTGCTTCCTTTAGGGCCTTTATTCTTTCTCTTTCTAGTTCATGATTAGTGCTGATGAAATTGGTACCGTTATCGCAAGAGACATCTCTGCATAGGCCTCTTCTTGCTGTGAACCTTTTATAAGCTCCAATGAAGGCTTCCGTTGTTAAATCTGACGCTACTTCGATATACACAGCTTTTGTTACCATACATATAAATATGGCTAGATACCTTACTTGGAAAGGCCCTGTGCATAATCTTGTCCAGTTCTGGTGAATGGTCTGAATGGTTGGTGTATTATTTTATTTTTGAATCGATGACACCTAATGCATGCTTTTATCTGTTGTTGAACGCACCTTCGACCGTTAATAATCCAAAAACGTTGTCTAATGTACGCCAGAGGCTGAGTTCCTCCGTGCATGGTTTCCACATGGGCGTCATCTATTATCAATTTTACTGCTAGATGTCCTTGAGGTAATATTGCTGGATGTTTTTCTTCATATGATAGTGTTGGCGAATTTTGTAATCTTCCTCCAACTCGTAACACACTATTTTTCTCTACTAATGGATTTAGCGAGAGTATTTTGCTCTTGGTGGCGATCTCTTTGTTCTTCTTCAAGTAAATTATCTCCTTACTATACTCTGTTGCTTGTAAATCCTTTATAATGTGTATTAGTGTTTCTGAGAGTTCTTCTCCTGCTATTGTTAAGGAGTTCGGTATGTGATTCCTTTTCATGCTTCTTGTAAACCGAAGCACGAATGCCGTTACTCTTTGTACTTTACTCAAAGTGGAACATCTTTGTAGCAGGTGAGTTAGTATTGTTGGATTACTCTTGGTAATCAATACTCTAATTGCCGTTGCTTTCTGTTCTGGAGAAATGCTTAAACTTAGTGGGTAGCTTGCCCATGCCACCATAGTAGCACCATAGTGGATGAGCTGGTAGTTGTTCTGGTGTTAAGTCTCTGTTGGCGCAATCCGCTGGATTGTCAGTGGAACTTACATAACTCCACTGCAATGGTTGGATCATTGTTTGTATTTGTGACACTGTGTTTGCTACAAATGTCTTGAATTTGTGTGCGGGTTTTCTTTTATCCAGCTCAAGGTTACCATTGAATCTGTTCATGCATATGTAGTTGTATTGTTAAACCCCATGTTTTGTGAAATGGATTGTAATAATTTGGACAGGAGTAGAGCACCACATAATTCTAGTCTTGGTAATGATACCTTGGTTTTGAAGGGATCCACTTTTGTTTTTGCTGCTATCAGTGAGGTTGTTGTAATGTTACCATGTACATCCATAACGGAGTAATAAACGATGGCTGCGTATGCCTTTTCGGATGCGTTACAAAACCCATGTATCTGTCCCGCACTGTTGTTAGTGTGTTTTATCCAACGTGTTATCCTGATTTGTTCTATTTTGTGGAGTGCCTTCTTGTATTTGTTTCATTTTTCTTTTATTTCTGTTGGTAGTTCTTCATCCCATGACCATTCTAGTAATTGTCTTTTTGTTGTGACTATCATATCCTGGGGAGCGTTTACCTTGAATTCAAAATGGTCGCTAGTGGGGTTCCAATATATACCAAGTGTTTTTATGGTATTGTCAGGTGAAATCTGTAGTTTATAATTATTCCGTATATATTTTAGGGAATGTTTGTCAAGATTCTGGAATGATTACTTGCCCACTTATGTAGTTTAAAACCAGCATCTTGTAGTACTTGAAGAGTTCCAAATTATCTCCCCCTGACATCAGCCACATAAAAGTCTTTTACTAATATTTTTGCAGCTAAAGGGTATGTCTCTGCCTCATCTTGAGCCAATTGTTAATTGGTAATCTTTGATAGGCATTGTTGGTGAATGCCACATATCTGGATTTGCCGATACATCTTCTCGATGTCGGCAGTGAATGCGAATTTATATTTTATAAATCGCAATATAATTGGCATTAAGTCGTCTTAATTGTGACCCACAAGCTGATTGCCGTTGAGACTTGTGTCATTGGACGTCTTTGTGGAGGCGTCAAAAACTACTCTAAGTTTTGTTGTTAAACTGTCATCTTTTATTACTCCATGGTGAGGAATATAATATTCGTCTATATTCGACCTACCTTCTTCACAGGGTTTCATGTGACCCAGATCTATTTATGTATTCTTGTATACAATTCTCATAGTCACCTGCTATCTTCTCTGATTTGCTTAGTTTTCACTTCAATTGCAAAAATCTGGCTATGGCTTGATGTCTGGAATGGCCTAATGGAGTGTAGTTTGGTTTGAAAGGCAGACTAACCACATAACTTCCTGTTGAGTCTCTGCGATGAGTTGTTTTATAATGTTCTTCTGCTAGGTGCTCTTCGTGGTTCATTCCCTTTTGATCTGCGATTTCTTCTAATTCCCATAATTTTTTTATTTTCTCATTAATTTCTGTTAGTGTTATCAATGAATGAATTTTGACAGTTTCGTTGTGTGATCGGCTCTCCACTTTGCCCTTTAGCTATTTCGTTTAACATTATAATTGGATAGAAGTCTGCTCCCAAAAGTATATCAATTTTTCCAGGTCGATTGTAGTTTGGGTCCGCCCATACCAAACCATTGAGGTGTTTCCATTGCCAAGCGTTGATTAGTTGATCTGGTAATATTTCTGTCAAATTATTAATGACTAACGCCTTTATTTGTACCGAAAAATTTGACGGGAACCTTGGTTCTAAATTACAAGTTATGTATTTATTTATTATTGCTGCGTTAGTTTCTCCAATCTCTGCTAATTTTACATGCGTTTTCTTGAACTGTAGATTAAGTCTCTTGGCGGCTGCTTGTGTGATAAATGTTCCTTGTGAGCCCGGATGAATTAAAATACGAACATATTCCAGTTTGTCTTGTCCCACCTTTATTACTGCTACAGCTGTACCAAGGAGTGTAAGCCCTTGATTTGGTGGGTTTTCTATATTATTTCCCATGACCTTACCCACTTCTTGTGTTGTTAAAGTTGTTGTTTGGTGTAGTGCATTGGCTTATCTAATGTTTGAATTTCTTTGGGATCTGTTATCGATGTTTCATACAATCTTAATGTTTCGCTGTCTAGTTTTTTTAACATTAAATGTTTGATTATTGGATCCCATGTGGAGGTGTCCACATCTAATGTTTGTAAGCCGCTGATGACTTCTTTGATGGTATCATGAAGCGGCCTAATCCCATTTGCTGACTCTGTTGTTATTGATGATTGGTCTAGCAAAGTGGATAGTTGAGCGGTGACTATAATCGGTTGTTGTTGTATCTCTCTTTGATGATCTCCCATGCTTTGGAGTAGTGCTTCTGATTACATTGTATATGGTTAACCAATTTTGCGGCTTCTCCTCATAAACTCGTTTTTAGGTAGTTAATTTTTTGAATTTGTGAGATTGAGTTGTTGTCATGCACCAATCTCTCAAAAATATATCAAAATACCAATGATATAAATCGCCATAAAAATGTGGAATTGCTGCTCTTGGCAATTTAATATCTTTGTGTTGTTGCGGCGATGGTCCATCTTTTATTTCGAGTCCATCCAGTTGTCCTTGCATTTTTATCACTATTTCTTGCCAACCTCTTTCGATATTTTCAAATTTACGGTTGTTTATGCATGTTTCAATTTCGTTCTGTTCCGTGTCGCTTTCTTCCGCTGTCGTTGGTAATTCCATCTCACCTGCTATATGTTATGTTACTAGAATTTCACTCTCGCCGAAAGCATTGTGCTACATTAGTTTACGACAACATATGGCTTGTAATTTGATGGTGGGGCACCCGGTACAAATTTTCCGGCAAAATATAAGTAATTGAGCATAAAAAATATGATAATTGGTCATCATACATTTATTTATTTGCGTTCATTTTTAGGTGCGATACTTTTATGATAAAAGCTTTTCATGGTCAATTGAATTGTCGAGAAGCTTATACGAATATTTTTTTTTAAAACGAAACCATCTGGTCAAACATTTTATGTGATCGTATATTGATGGGGTGAGGATGATGATGGTAAATGGTGCAAAATAAATTTATTCGTGATTTTTTTAGTTTTTTAAGTTCTTTATATGTTTGGGCATGAATGACGATGAGTCCTTAAAGAGATGAAAAACGGGAATTGAATTGTTTTGTGTAATTTATTCGACTTCACGCAAAATATAAATAGCAGAACAAAAAATAGTTTAAACCATTATTATCCCCAATTATACCAAAATCTAGATAGCAAAATTTATGATGCCAATTGAAATTCATAGAAAAAAATTTCCCATATGCATAGTTTCGGGCCCAAAATAGGTATACCTAAATACAACAAATTTATTATAATGACCCCGACCAAACAAAAAATTTCAAATTTCAGGATACATATAATTTTATGCACACACATACAAATACATAATATCGAAATTAGAATTTATATTTTTTGTTGGTAAATATTCCGAAATATCCTACAGCCATAATTTACATTTACTGGGGTGTACGCACATAAATATTATACCGATGGAGCAACACACAGATATTTTAACATTTTTGTTTGGAAAATTTCAAAACACACCCATATGATGGTGGGTTTTCCTCACACATCCAGTTTGTATACACATACATACATACGTACAAACAGAAAACCTATCTAAACAAAATAAAAATATTCAAGTGCGGCAGATTTTTATTTTTGGGATAAAATGATTTAAACTTTATTTTGTATTCAGCTATTGGTTCTCATGTTTAAATAGATTTGAATTGCCCTGTGCTATAAATGTGTTTGAAAGGCCTATAGCCTCTCACCACTCGGTTCCGTTTTGTAGACGATGGCAAAAATAAATACATTAGAAATCAATTTATTGTTAAATACACGCATACAAAACAGTACCAGATTGAATTGGCAACCAATTTTCAACAGAGCGCACAAATGAGAGCTACTGGATGATGTGGTGTTTATCGATGCACTTGACTATAAACGTTTATATTTATTTGCCACTAAAAAAATATAACTCAGCTTTTTTATGAAAAATAAAAAAAAGCTAACAGAGAAAGCTCAATTTTTGTGATCATCAAAATCGAATAATTTTTGTTTATTTGGATTATGATTTTATTCCCGATTGGTGGTGGCTGTATAAATCTGTGATAAAATTTTGGATCTTTTCATTTTTCTTGTGCTTTCTTGAAGATGGTTATGGTTTACCATAATTAGATAAATTTTGATTGTTATTTTTTGAATTGTTTTTTGATCTGACAGTAAAATGGTTTTATTGGAGAATACGAGATTTTTGAATTCAAAAGCGATATAATATTATAAGCAGATGAAATTCAGTAAAGCATTAATTAAATTGGAAATGTGTTTACGTGAGGGTAGGATATTTGACCTACTTGCTTGGCATCCTATATCATAGGATTATAGCTCTACGTTAAATATACAAGGCATTTAAACTGAGACAAACACTTAAATCAAAAACTCTACAGTAAAAATGGGGGAGGGGTTGTATATGTTCTCAACAACACTCGAGTTTCTTATCACGCAACATGTCGCAGTATGACGGTAACAACGGAGACCTTTTATTAAAATTTTCTGGAATCAGTAGATTTCTCACCTATTACTGGAACTCAAGCAACCCATCTCAATAATTTTTATCAACAATTTAATTTGTGGCGTGCTGCATTATTGTTTGGGGTAAATGGATTGCAAACCATCTATCTAAATTATACAGCTCTAAGTTTAGTATGAAAGAATGATAGTTTGTAAGGTTTCAGTACAAATAACTTACTATAGAAAACGATCCTATGAATGTATTCAGAGTAGCCGCATCAGTCATAATGCTAATAAATTTAATTGACATATACATAGTTGTGATAAATGACTGCTTCCGCAAAACATCGAACCCACTCAAAGACAGATTCCAGCAGACGCACGAATGCAGTAGCTCTGAAAGAGGAATGGGCAGTTCCCTTAATGACACGCAATTGCTCAAAACTTTCAACGTCGTGTACGTGAAGTAACAAATTCGCAACTATGAGTGCTCCTCATTTGGTGGACTCACTCACATAGGCCGATTACTGTGTTGGCACCTTGGTGACAGCGTTGCAGATTGTTGCGATCATAGTCATAATTTTGTGACGTTTCAGTATAGCGCATTTTTCGATCATTTGCATCCGAGGTATTGAGCACGAAATAAGACTACGATTTTTTGCACTTGCTTTGGGCTACTAAAAGTGCCTCCTCCTCCTTAGTTCCATTCTCATCGAATATTTACTGGTGTTTTACAGGTGGATGGGCAGACGCACCACTGTGTACGATAGAGCGAGTCTGCATTTCTGACAGTTAGTTTTGACAGTTAATGAAATTGGAGATCTCATCGAATAAAATTGCTGTTTTCCATCTGAAGTGATGGCAACATTAGCACAGTCAAATCCTTTGAATATGTTGTTTAAGACCGCGAGTCACGTGCACACTGCTACATGGACTGTATGGTACAACATAAATATTGTCCGTTTGGGCACCTCTAATAGTAGGAATTTCGCCTTTAGCTACTGTGTCGTCGAGAAATTCCCTTGGAATTGTTTTTTTATTTTGAGTTTCCTATACACGGATTTGGTCCAATACTCGGGATCTCCTCAGAAACGAAACGATCAATACGTTCAGCCGTTTTCAATTTGCCTTCCGCTCGAAGAGTGATTAAGATATACACATGTGAGAGACCGCGATTTTGAGACTCGATTGTGAAGACGATGACTATTCATTGACCAAACATGCCTTGTTTTGTGAGATCATTCAGAAGAGAAACCAGCTTGAGATATTAAACACCTGCATGCTATCAAGTCTGGTCAATCTGCAGTAGTTTCACCAGGTGCAAAATTTAGAACGATTTCAGGCAAACTTGCGTCGCGGCACTGTTCTCGCATATGATTATATCAACTGGAAGATTACAGGGGCACCTATCTTGTGGAATATTTAAATTTGCTGCCGTATTATCAATGCGATCAATGAGTCCCTGATATATCTCATTACGTAATTTGAGTTAGTTTTGTTGAATACAGTTCAAGTTGTTGGCTTCAACTTCCAAATAAGAATCAACCAACCAATGCTGAGTTTAACGGCCAACATGCAACGGGCAACTTTGTATTGCAGCAACGATACGAAATTCGCATTGCAATTTCGTTTGCCAACCGGCTTCTCCGTAGAGATACGGATACCGGCTTCTTCGTAGAGGAGAGGATAAGTCATTGCATCTAGGTTTGAGCTGAGAATATTATATTGCACAAAATGCTACTTTGGAATATCTGAATTGCGAAAATAAACGGAGGTGCTTCATCCTCATTTACAAAAATCATTGCGATCGATATAGCGACGATTGGCAGAGGTTGAGGTAGTGGAATACTTGTTACAATTATTAGTGTGAAGTTTCTGACAAAATAACAAAAAACCTTACAACAGTCAAAAAGTGTAAATGAAACCACTACACTTTTCAAAATATCGAATAAGAATTCATCAAGGTCGTATTTTGTTATTTTTTGATATATAATATCGTAAAGTGTAGACATAGTTTTGATAAAATAACCAAATTAGAAAAAAATAATTAATTTTAATAACTAATTTAAAACTATTATTATGCACTTGTTAATTGTTTCAGATAGGATTAGGACGATTTATCGATTTTACAGTAATGCACTACACAAATACTCGAAATTCGTTTATTCAAAGGCCAATAACAGTCAATCGTAGAGATGTCTAAGTGATTCTGTGTATGTTACCTTGTTGAGTAACCCAACTGGGTTGTCTGTGCTGATCGTCATATTAACGCGACCCTCAAGGGTGGTTTTATCGATTTTAAAGTAATGCACTACACAAATACTCGAAATTCGTTTATTCAAAGGCCAATAACAGTCAATCGTAGAGATGTCTAAGTGATTCTGTGTATGTTACCTTGTTGAGTAACCCAACTGGGTTGTCTGTGCTGATCGTCATATTAACGCGACCCTCAAGGGTGGTTTTATCGATTTTACAGTAATGCACTACACAAATACTCGAAATTCGTTTATTCAAAGGCCAATAACAGTCTATCGTAGAGATGTCTAAGTGATTCTGTGTATGTTACCTTGTTGAGTAACCCAACTGGGTTGTCTGTGCTGATCGTCATATTAACGCGACCCTCAAGGGTGGTTTTATCGATTTTACAGTAATGCACTACACAAATACTCGAAATTCGTTTATTCAAAGGCCAATAACAGTCAATCGTAGAGATGTCTAAGTGATTCTGTGTATGTTACCTTGTTGAGTAACCCAACTGGGTTGTCTGTGCTGATCGTCATATTAACGCGACCCTCAAGGGTGGTTTTATCGATTTTACAGTAATGCACTACACAAATACTCGAAATTCGTTTATTCAAAGGCCAATAACAGTCAATCGTAGAGATGTCTAAGTGATTCTGTGTATGTTACCTTGTTGAGTAACCCAACTGGGTTGTCTGTGCTGATCGTCATATTAACGCGACCCTCAAGGGTGGTTTTATCGATTTTACAGTAATGCACTACACAAATACTCGAAATTCGTTTATTCAAAGGCCAATAACAGTCAATCGTAGAGATGTCTAAGTGATTCTGTGTATGTTACCTTGTTGAGTAACCCAACTGGGTTGTCTGTGCTGATCGTCATATTAACGCGACCCTCAAGGGTGGTTTTATCGATTTTACAGTAATGCACTACACAAATACTCGAAATTCGTTTATTCAAAGGCCAATAACAGTCAATCGTAGAGATGTCTAAGTGATTCTGTGTATGTTACCTTGTTGAGTAACCCAACTGGGTTGTCTGTGCTGATCGTCATATTAACGCGACCCTCAAGGGTGGTTTTATCGATTTTACAGTAATGCACTACACAAATACTCGAAATTCGTTTATTCAAAGGCCAATAACAGTCAATCGTAGAGATGTCTAAGTGATTCTGTGTATGTTACCTTGTTGAGTAACCCAACTGGGTTGTCTGTGCTGATCGTCATATTAACGCGACCCTCAAGGGTGGTTTTATCGATTTTACAGTAATGCACTACACAAATACTCGAAATTCGTTTATTCAAAGGCCAATAACAGTCAATCGTAGAGATGTCTTAGTGATTCTGTGTATGTTACCTTGTTGAGTAACCCAACTGGGTTGTCTGTGCTGATCGTCATATTAACGCGACCCTCAAGGGTGGTTTTATCGATTTTACAGTAATGCACTACACAAATACTCGAAATTCGTTTATTCAAAGGCCAATAACAGTCAATCGTAGAGATGTCTAAGTGATTCTGTGTATGTTACCTTGTTGAGTAACCCAACTGGGTTGTCTGTGCTGATCGTCATATTAACGCGACCCTCAAGGGTGGTTTTATCGATTTTACAGTAATGCACTACACAAATACTCGAAATTCGTTTATTCAAAGGCCAATAACAGTCAATCGTAGAGATGTCTAAGTGATTCTGTGTATGTTACCTTGTTGAGTAATCCAACTGGGTTGTCTGTGCTGATCGTCATGTTAACGCGACCCTCAAGGGTGGTTTTATCGATTTTACAGTAATGCACTACACAAATACTCGAAATTCGTTTATTCAAAGGCCAATAACAGTCAATCGTAGAGATGTCTAAGTGATTCTGTGTATGTTACCTTGTTGAGTAACCCAACTGGGTTGTCTGTGCTGATCGTCATATTAACGCGACCCTCAAGGGTGGTTTTATCGATTTTACAGTAATGCACTACACAAATACTCGAAATTCGTTTATTCAAAGGCCAATAACAGTCAATCGTAGAGATGTCTAAGTGATTCTGTGTATGTTACCTTGTTGAGTAACCCAACTGGGTTGTCTGTGCTGATCGTCATATTAACGCGACCCTCAAGGGTGGTTTTATCGATTTTACAGTAATGCACTACACAAATACTCGAAATTCGTTTATTCAAAGGCCAATAACAGTCAATCGTAGAGATGTCTAAGTGATTCTGTGTATGTTACCTTGTTGAGTAACCCAACTGGGTTGTCTGTGCTGATCGTCATATTAACGCGACCCTCAAGGGTGGTTTTATCGATTTTACAGTAATGCACTACACAAATACTCGAAATTCGTTTATTCAAAGGCCAATAACAGTCAATCGTAGAGATGTCTAAGTGATTCTGTGTATGTTACCTTGTTGAGTAACCCAACTGGGTTGTCTGTGCTGATCGTCATATTAACGCGACCCTCAAGGGTGGTTTTATCGATTTTACAGTAATGCACTACACAAATACTCGAAATTCGTTTATTCAAAGGCCAATAACAGTCAATCGTAGAGATGTCTTAGTGATTCTGTGTATGTTACCTTGTTGAGTAACCCAACTGGGTTGTCTGTGCTGATCGTCATATTAACGCGACCCTCAAGGGTGGTTTTATCGATTTTACAGTAATGCACTACACAAATACTCGAAATTCGTTTATTCAAAGGCCAATAACAGTCAATCGTAGAGATGTCTAAGTGATTCTGTGTATGTTACCTTGTTGAGTAACCCAACTGGGTTGTCTGTGCTGATCGTCATATTAACGCGACCCTCAAGGGTGGTTTTATCGATTTTACAGTAATGCACTACACAAATACTCGAAATTCGTTTATTCAAAGGCCAATAACAGTCAATCGTAGAGATGTCTAAGTGATTCTGTGTATGTTACCTTGTTGAGTAATCCAACTGGGTTGTCTGTGCTGATCGTCATGTTAACGCGACCCTCAAGGGTGGTTTTATCGATTTTACAGTAATGCACTACACAAATACTCGAAATTCGTTTATTCAAAGGCCAATAACAGTCAATCGTAGAAATGTCTAAGTGATTCTGTGTATGTTACCTTGTTGAGTAACCCAACTGGGTTGTCTGTGCTGATCGTCATATTAACGCGACCCTCAAGGGTGGTTTTATCGATTTTACAGTAATGCACTACACAAATACTCGAAATTCGTTTATTCAAAGGCCAATAACAGTCAATCGTAGAGATGTCTAAGTGATTCTGTGTATGTTACCTTGTTGAGTAACCCAACTGGGTTGTCTGTGCTGATCGTCATATTAACGCGACCCTCAAGGGTGGTTTTATCGATTTTACAGTAATGCACTACACAAATACTCGAAATTCGTTTATTCAAAGGCCAATAACAGTCAATCGTAGAGATGTCTAAGTGATTCTGTGTATGTTACCTTGTTGAGTAACCCAACTGGGTTGTCTGTGCTGATCGTCATATTAACGCGACCCTCAAGGGTGGTTTTATCGATTTTACAGTAATGCACTACACAAATACTCGAAATTCGTTTATTCAAAGGCCAATAACAGTCAATCGTAGAGATGTCTTAGTGATTCTGTGTATGTTACCTTGTTGAGTAACCCAACTGGGTTGTCTGTGCTGATCGTCATATTAACGCGACCCTCAAGGGTGGTTTTATCGATTTTACAGTAATGCACTACACAAATACTCGAAATTCGTTTATTCAAAGGCCAATAACAGTCAATCGTAGAGATGTCTAAGTGATTCTGTGTATGTTACCTTGTTGAGTAATCCAACTGGGTTGTCTGTGCTGATCGTCATGTTAACGCGACCCTCAAGGGTGGTTTTATCGATTTTACAGTAATGCACTACACAAATACTCGAAATTCGTTTATTCAAAGGCCAATAACAGTCAATCGTAGAGATGTCTAAGTGATTCTGTGTATGTTACCTTGTTGAGTAACCCAACTGGGTTGTCTGTGCTGATCGTCATATTAACGCGACCCTCAAGGGTGGTTTTATCGATTTTACAGTAATGCACTACACAAATACTCGAAATTCGTTTATTCAAAGGCCAATAACAGTCAATCGTAGAGATGTCTAAGTGATTCTGTGTATGTTACCTTGTTGAGTAACCCAACTGGGTTGTCTGTGCTGATCGTCATATTAACGCGACCCTCAAGGGTGGTTTTATCGATTTTACAGTAATGCACTACACAAATACTCGAAATTCGTTTATTCAAAGGCCAATAACAGTCAATCGTAGAGATGTCTAAGTGATTCTGTGTATGTTACCTTGTTGAGTAACCCAACTGGGTTGTCTGTGCTGATCGTCATATTAACGCGACCCTCAAGGGTGGTTTTATCGATTTTACAGTAATGCACTACACAAATACTCGAAATTCGTTTATTCAAAGGCCAATAACAGTCAATCGTAGAGATGTCTAAGTGATTCTGTGTATGTTACCTTGTTGAGTAACCCAACTGGGTTGTCTGTGCTGATCGTCATATTAACGCGACCCTCAAGGGTGGTTTTATCGATTTTACAGTAATGCACTACACAAATACTCGAAATTCGTTTATTCAAAGGCCAATAACAGTCAATCGTAGAGATGTCTAAGTGATTCTGTGTATGTTACCTTGTTGAGTAACCCAACTGGGTTGTCTGTGCTGATCGTCATATTAACGCGACCCTCAAGGGTGGTTTTATCGATTTTACAGTAATGCACTACACAAATACTCGAAATTCGTTTATTCAAAGGCCAATAACAGTCAATCGTAGAGATGTCTAAGTGATTCTGTGTATGTTACCTTGTTGAGTAACCCAACTGGGTTGTCTGTGCTGATCGTCATATTAACGCGACCCTCAAGGGTGGTTTTATCGATTTTACAGTAATGCACTACACAAATACTCGAAATTCGTTTATTCAAAGGCCAATAACAGTCAATCGTAGAGATGTCTTAGTGATTCTGTGTATGTTACCTTGTTGAGTAACCCAACTGGGTTGTCTGTGCTGATCGTCATATTAACGCGACCCTCAAGGGTGGTTTTATCGATTTTACAGTAATGCACTACACAAATACTCGAAATTCGTTTATTCAAAGGCCAATAACAGTCAATCGTAGAGATGTCTAAGTGATTCTGTGTATGTTACCTTGTTGAGTAATCCAACTGGGTTGTCTGTGCTGATCGTCATATTAACGCGACCCTCAAGGGTGGTTTTATCGATTTTACAGTAATGCACTACACAAATACTCGAAATTCGTTTATTCAAAGGCCAATAACAGTCAATCGTAGAGATGTCTAAGTGATTCTGTGTATGTTACCTTGTTGAGTAACCCAACTGGGTTGTCTGTGCTGATCGTCATATTAACGCGACCCTCAAGGGTGGTTTTATCGATTTTACAGTAATGCACTACACAAATACTCGAAATTCGTTTATTCAAAGGCCAATAACAGTCAATCGTAGAGATGTCTAAGTGATTCTGTGTATGTTACCTTGTTGAGTAACCCAACTGGGTTGTCTGTGCTGATCGTCATATTAACGCGACCCTCAAGGGTGGTTTTATCGATTTTACAGTAATGCACTAC
>OY829914.1:223569900-223700704 GCA_963691935.1 Nephrotoma guestfalica
TTAATATTTAATTTTATTTGTAATTCTTTAATGCAATTTTCAATACTGTTACCACTGGTTTCTTATGGTTCTGGCTGGTTCGGTTCTTAGCCCTGTTATACTATAGTAGGTTTGGTTCCGGGAGACTCTTGTTTGGTTCCGGGAGGCTGTTATATGATTCCAGCTAAAATTTTAGATAGTGCCCATAACTAGTTCAGGTTTTGGCTGGTTCAGTTTCAGCTTCTATGGTTCTGGACGAAAATCATACATAATAATGCATTGTGAATAGTAAAACGTTATTATCACTGTTTTTTTCACTTATGCGTACGAATTCTAAATGTAATCACACAAAAACTAATTTCAAATTCCCTATATTAACATCGCACATAATTTATTTTTAAAATTCGTCCGATTAAATTTAAATTGCCTCTGATAGGTACATATATTTAAATATAGTATTTCTATCGGGAAAACGAGTAAACATCCGTTCATCCGTACTTTACGAGTAAACATCCGTTGAACGATAAACGAATATGTACTCCCCTAACGCATTAAATCTATTTACCTGTGCAATGTATGTTGTCGTATATACAACCCACATGAAACAACCAAAATATTATTATTGACAAACCTCATATGAGGAAAACATAAAAAAATTCAAACCCTCCATTAAAATTTCAGATTTAGATTTTTTTAAATTCTCAAAAATCTTAGAATTATTATTTGTATTGCGTTACATGGGAGAAATGTGCGGAGAACGGAAAACCTCGTTTCTAAATGTGTCCCATACAACCGATAAAAAAAAAAATATTTTGCGAAAAATGTTTAATTAGATCCGGAAACAGAGCACTCATAACCATTTTGGTCTAAAATAATTATTGATCTGGGCACGCTATTGTCGTACCGTATCCGTCGTCTTAATACATAACAATTTTAAAAGCACTTTTACGTTCTTGGTAATGGCGAAACCTAAGTAAACAAAAATTAAAAAACTTTTTTTTTGGTCCTAATAATACAAAAACGAATTTTAAAATATCTACCTGTTGTTCAACGAATTCATCAAACTTTATAATTGAACTTCAGAAACATTTATTTTCTTGCACAAGAAGAAGGCGATTTAATTTTGAATTTGTTAACGTCTAAAACTTTTTAATTGCAGACAAAAGGTGACATGCTATTTAAATGGGTCAAGAGTATACTCCCTCTTGATCATTAGGCATTTTACCTTGCTGCCCATTAGTCATTAACCACTAAAAAATTTAGTAATTTGATGTTTTTTAAACAGGATAGTATAATTGGAAAGTCTTGTGTTGTGCACATTGGAGATAGGTACTCGTATCATTATAAAATAAAGCCATAATAGAAAGAGACATAAATTTTAAAATATTATTAAAATTGTTTGTTATTTCTATTAAAAATTTAATTTAACGTCTTTACGGACGGTGTACCAGAATGATGCATTTAATAGAAACATAAAGTGGTGAATTTTTATATCGCTGTTGAATTATTTATGGGCATGTAGGTACATATAATATTATAAGACCGTAGGTGGTAAATTTTTTGTTATTTTTTGGTAATAAATTTTATGCATTTTTTCAATTAGGTACAATATGTATGTATATATACAACCGTTAAATTTGGCCTAAAAACATTCAACAAAAGTAGGATCTATAAAATAAAAAGCAAGAGGGCGGGCAATACTTTTTTTACAACTAACTTTTCTAGTAAAACATTTTCTTCACACTCCAGAGCAAGTGTTTTACGGTACGATTTTGGGTAGGTGGAACGTGTCCAAGCCATCATAGCCTGGATGATTTAATTGTTCCAATTAAATCTGTTATGTTTGAGATCTTTCACGTACAAAATGCGTATTGCGTATTTGACAGTTCAGACAGAACCTTATTCATAACAATCTGTCATAAATAAAGAGTGTGTTCAATACATATAAAGCTATAGTTCACACACTTGTGGGAGGGTTTGTTTTAAAATGCCCTAAAGCAACAACAAATTTTAGGATAAATTTATGACAAACTTCATACGACTTTATAATCAAGTACAGGTTGTTTTAAGTTTGACCTACAAGGCTGAAACGCCACACCCAGGTAACTAACCTATATTGGCGTTTCTCTATGCTGCTAGCGGCTACGTTCCCTATAACTACATTCAATTCTCATACATGCATTTTAGCCATATCTATTGCACCAGTATACATGGATATGTTTTCGTTCCTAGCCATCTTGGAGGCATGCATGGTCTAGACGACAGTGCTGGACGCGTCTAGTCTACTATAATATTTTTCGATTTCATGACACGTACACAAAAGTCCGCAAAGCTGCAAATTTCATTGCTGCTTACAAATGTGGTTTTATCAGCCGACCATGTAATATTTGCGTTGGTTAGGCTAAAGAAGGAAGCCTTCGTCTCGCATTTTGATATAGTACACATTCAAATATTGTGGTCAGGTTAATCTGCACAGCAGAGGCATAGTTCATTCTCCTTAATTCTAAATCTAACTATCGGTAGCTGATGAAGTTACCGTGTCCAGTAATGAATTGTGGTATGAGTTATTTAGTGAAATTCTCGTGTTGCGCTTCACCCTAACATTTGGAAAGAATTCATACGTGTAGATTCCTTTAGTGGATATATCCCATCTTTGCTGCCACAAGTTGCTGCATTCTTCTTTCGTTCTCCAGTTTCAATGATGACGTTCTCTGCCATTGTTCGACCGTATTTTGGTCAAATCACAAATTTGATAGTTGACAATAAATGATAATTACTTAAAATGTTTCTCGCTTGTTGTTGGTCCAGGGCTGGACAGAAACACGTTGACGGTTGTCTTACGACGTAAGAACTAAGATTTATTCTCTAATTTATTTGGTTTATATTCAACAAAAAAATCATCAGCCCTAGTCAATATAAAAACCGATTTACATATTCCTAGTCATCAGTATTTAATGGATGTACACGTATATGGACAAGTTGATATATTCAATGTCATAATTTTATAGCATAAGTGTTGTTGTTATAACATTTTCCCCGGCCAAGATGTGAAGATTATCGTGCTTTATACCAGCGCCTCTAGAGGAGTGACTCCGGCTGGTTTATTTTTGTTTGCATCAGTTCTCCTTTTGATTGCAACAAAGACTATGCCTATGAGTACGAACGGAATGTACCCATAGTGATGCACGTGATGATAAGATAAGCTTTCTCCTGTATTCATCGTTACTGCCTTTACTCTTTGCTGTAGTTTTTCGATTCCTTCTACTGTTGACACGTCTTGAAAGTGATAGGAGTAATCTTGTGGTTGCTTGGTCATTTCTATTGAGAGATTAAATGTTAGTAATATGGAGGAGTATACTTTGTGATAGTACAATTCGCTGGTATGCTTATGGTTCTTCCCTTCAGTGTACAACCAGAGCCTAAGCTTATTATTCCGCTTCTTGATATCTTTGTAGAAAATGGATCTTGTTGACAAACGATACTGATCGTACGTTCAGCTGGTACTGAATAAAGCCATCTGTAATCTCTTAGTTGCATCCATGTATCGGATATGTTGTTCGTCTTCCTTTCGACCACCTCGCATTTGTTATTCACTCTTTCTTGTTCAAATAAAACAACATCTTCTTTATTATGATGCATAGCCTGGGTTAACTGGCATATGCTAAAGTCGTTGGTGTCGATGCAAATCTGTTACAAGAAGTTCCATTTGTGGCCGTGGGAAGCATAAGTTCACGTGGTAGATTTCTCGTCATGATTTCTATTTCCTTTTTAAGAAATGACTTTATTGTGCGTATCCAATACTGCTTCTATCAGTGTATCTTGAATCTCCTTGCATGAAATCATGCGTAACATTGTGTGTATTGATAGAGCTAGAAAGTTGCTTTTTTAACGTTGCTCTCCAACGTCTCCTCTAACTGATTCTTGAATACCAACTAATGCTTGTTGACATCTTCTTGTCTATTTTTGAAGACGTTTATAGTCGCGTCTATGATTGTTGTTCATCCTGAGTTTTTCTATTTCTTCCTCATAACGCACCGCGGCCCTGTCATCTAGCACCACAAATAACTCGTTGGCAATATTTTCTTCTAAGTTAAAAAGCCCACGTTTGCTTCTTCCAGAACTCACCTTATGGTGGTGAAGCAATTCATCCTTGTGCTTCATTTCTTGTAAAGATTGCTCGAACGATGGTTCTATTAGTCCACATGTATTTTCTCTTGATCTTTTAGCGATACTAGAGTTTGTGAATTTGTCGTCAGGATATGAACAATATTTAGTTAGTCTGTCTAGGGAGCGCTTATAGGCAGCCAGTTCTGCATAATAGTTGGTTAGATTATAATCACTATTTTGTTCCAATCGTTGTCTGTAAGTTTGACTCTCTCCAATGAATTCAAAATAGATCCCTGGTTGATTTTCGAACTTTGTGATATTGTATGGTAGTGCGCTCGAATTGCAAAAACTGAAAGTAATTAGTAATATGAGCAGTGGTGCATAGATCTTCTTGGTAAGCGTGGCAGCTCGAGACCTGCTAACCTTGTTGTCGTCTATTATTACATCTTCATCTGATTTACATGTTGGATCTTTATTATCCTCAGTTGGATGGGGATTTGTCTTTGTAATCGGTCTCTTGAAGATGGTATTTTTTGGACCTTTTATTGATACCACGAAATAGATTTGGATAAATAAATAAAAAAAAATTAAAATTATCTTACTATTTTTTGCCCACAGTATTATTACATATAAAATGGTCCTTTTTAGGATCCTTCAAGGTTCCGAGAACCTTGATTGTAACATCTTTATCGTCAATGGATATTGGATCTGCATCATCACATAGACCAGGTATGTTGGAAACCTGTTTCCTTAACGGAAAGCCATCGGAATTTAGTAGTGTGATCAAATCATGTTTGAGATTAGAGGCTTATTCACGTCTGTTGTATCAGGTCATCTACATAAAAATCGTAACTAATAATTTGAGGTAACCGTGGAAATTTTGATTTATTGTCATGTGCAAGTTAGTGTAATGTACGAATGATAATTCGATCGATTGATAATTCTGGCGATTTGCGCCATTTTATGCGTTGAAAATTTGTATCCTTTTCTCGTACCTTTACTTGTCGGTGTATTTTTTCCATGTCCGGACTTAGTGGTGTATGCGAAACCGAATTAAAATTGTACATAATGCCGGCTGAATCGTTGAGCCAACCATTAATATATCGTTCAATTATTTCCCATTAGATGTCTCGCATGGTCCATTAAAACTGTTCTAAATTTTGTTGTTGTGCTAAATTATTTGAGAACTGCATGATGCGGCAAATACCAATGGTGAGTATCAGTTTTATCTCCACCAATCCTTTCCATATGATCTAATTTTAGATAATTTTCAATGAACACTGAATACATTTTTTTATATTGATGATCTTCAACGTTCAACGTTCAACATTCAACGTTCGACAGACTTCAATCTTTGAATAGCCAATTCAGATGTTTTGAATGGCATGGCTGACTGTAGATCTGACGTTTGGTTCTCTGGTTACATTCGCCTTGAAATGTTATTCTACAGCCTTTTCTGCTTCAGTAAGGTGGGCGTTGACGGAAGTATCAAAATTGTCTTGTTCAAAAAATTTCCTCAGCGTACAATCAATATATTCAGCATCTATTGTTATATTATGATTGAATATGTTCGAATTTTTGCAGGCGATCTCTCCTGACAGTACCCATCCAAAGGCTGTATTTTGTGCTACTGGGTGTCCTTCATCTCCCTTCAATGGACCGTTCTCTAAAATTTTGAAAAATTGGTTAGATCCTTTATTGATATTATCAAAATTGGAATCGGCTAGTTGAGATTCGCCACTGGGGGGTTGTGGTTAATTTTTTCAAAACAAACACAGTCATCTCAAAGCTTCTTTCTGATTGAAAACGAGATTTTATGATTATAGACGCCATCCCTCCAGTGTACTGATTCTTGACAAACATAGCCTCTGCATACACGATTCCGAAATAAAGGATGCTTGCGACCCAGAATACAACAAGATCCTACACAGAATAAATGTTCCAGAGTTATTCTTCACCTTAGCCAGAGCGGTTGGTAATACTGTAGAAAAACATGCCATAGGTTTGTGATAAGATGAACTTGTGTATCTTGTTGCTTTATTCAGATTCCGATGTCTAATCCCCCATTTGTGCATTGTTGGCCTTTATTGTTTGTTTGGGAACTTCAGAACTATAAATCATATAAGGAAAATGACGAGGGTAAATTTGAAATTGTCACCCAATGGTGCTACAAATTAATTAAGATTTCATGCACAGGGTGCAAGGGCTTAAAAGTTTCAGCAATGAATCCATGGCAAAATGAGACAGTCACAGCAGAAAATTGGTTGGGATTGGCATTGGATTGGCCGAGAGTCTTCTAAAAATTCACCTAAGCTAGCTCGATGATTATAAAAGTTTTGAAGAGATATTCGAAGAGATAATTACGTCACTTTTTCAGGCTCATGTGTACTGTTCGTTAGTAGAGACTGTTAATATGGTATTTTAGGTAAGCAAATTACTTTAATTATCCAGTGTAAATTAACAAAATTAACGGAACTCGAAAAACCTAGCACATTGTATACGTCCCTTTGGCGCAGAGGATAGCGCGTTGGACTTCTAATCCAAAGGTCGTGGGTTCGATCCCCACAAGGGATGTAATTTTTTTTATGATGTAAATCAAAATACAATTTGGAAACACTAAAAATCGTAACTTCTAAAACTACCTGAATTTCAAAGCCAAGGTGAACATATTACCTCGTTCAGTTTATGGGCGCGATACACCATTCGCTAAATAAAGTTTAATACTTTGTTGAATAAAAAATTTTATTTATAAGGTTCCACCCATAAACGAACTTGCCCGTAGGTATTTAAATATTTTGAGTGAAGGGTCGTATTAGAAAAATGTGAAAATTGTTTTTAATATCCGAATTAAATTTTTAATTTCAATCCTTATTTGAGTAGTGCAAAAATTACAAAACAGGAGAAAATTCAAATTCGAGCTGCGCAGAATCAAAATTTAAAAAAACACGTACACATTTATAATATGTTGCCATCCCAACGGACTGTTTCGATGTATTGGTTTGGGAAAAGTACCGAATACGAAACAATTCGAACATGTTTTATTGGACCAATTTTGGAAGAGAAATAAAGACGCACTGGCAAAAGCTCTATGTACATTCACTCACCCCATTGTTGAAGATGGCATTGCACACCAACATGATCTTTTCTTATATAAAAGTTTGACGACCCGAAGAACTACACACAAATACATAAAAATGTGTGACGTCAATTTATACGGAAATGGAAATAGATTTTCGCTGAAATTTATGGTGAATCTTCGAAATGGTTAAGTAGATAATTTACGGTTGACTTACTCGTCTTATTAACGCCTTGAGATTGTTTAAAAATAAAGGCTTTTGTATGCATGTGTATGTGTGCAAGCTTTATTTACACTTTTTACTTCGATTCCAAACTAAAATACAACAAAATTTGTGATTCTTATATATGGAGCAATGACCGACTGTGAACTCTTCGCTATGTTGAGAATTTTATCTTACTTTGGGTGTACGGTTTTTGTGTGTGTCTGTGCTGAAAATGGAAAGCTTTGATAAAAACGGAATGAGGTAGGAAAATAAATTTTCATTCATTTATAATTATTTGTATGTTTTGTCGGCTAATAAAAATGCAGCGGTATTGAATGTAATGTAATGAAATTATGGGCAGAGTGCAAATCCTTAGGACCACAAATTATATTTAGCAGATCGACAATGGTGTGGTTTAAGTTTTTATTTTCCAAAGATTAATGATATTATCTTATCGTACAATGGACGTGGTGGACAATCTAAAAAGGTTATGGTTATGAATTTAGACAAACAGTGATTTAGATGTCGATGTCCTGCCATATACTGAATATGCATTGCGAAAGATATCCATATCTAGACGATTGACACTATAGAGTGTGGATGAACTTTGAAATGCAATAAAGACATTTTTATGGGGATTTTTTAAGAGCGTATTTGTCTACATTTTTGATAAAAAGTGTGATGCAAGTATATCCCTTGTTATTTGGAATTTTTACATCGTTAAGAGAATTTCTTTAATTGAATTGTTCGCAGTTCAGGTTTCAATCAGTCGTAAATGGCTTCTGAATTTCCATTTCTGTATTATGCTGAAAAGTAATATTTTTTTTTTGTTGTAACTCCAAATATTTGCTTTGCTCTGCGATTTAATGATCATGCAGAGGTTGGTGAATTAAACGCTGCTTTGAATATTTCTGATTAACCTGCTTCATGTTGTACCTAGGAACCAAAATAGTGTAAAATTGGATAGTTTCATCTCCTTAAGTCTGAGAAAATTGGATTTTACATTTTTGAGAGAAATTAAATAAAATATTTTTGTTTACTTTCCAAATAAAGCGATAATGACGTTTAGACCGGGTGTACCGGGTTCGAATCCCGATAGGCGCAGGATGGAAAAGGAACTTTTCATCATCCGATACGATCGGTGATAAAAATAAACACATCTATGACCCTCCTGTCGGAGTGCAGAACTAATGGGCCATCCCTCCTTCCATGCCAGTAATTATAGGCTGGCAAGGAGCAATCCTATGTGCAGATGGTTCTAGGTATTTCGGATCTCGTGCTCGACTTGCCTACTGAAATAAAAAAAAATTACATAATTGCGGCTGGCTTAATGTAAGTGAAGCTGGCCCAAACTTCGACACAAAAAAGGAGATGGCAACACTAAATTAGTATTTCTATAATATTTAAAGCACCAGCCCAAATATTATATTTCACAACGTTTGATAAGAACTCAGCACAAAATATATCACTATCGTGATACTGTTAAAGTTAACCTAAAAATGGTAATGCAGATAGTGTATTTGCTATTCTAGCCGAAAATATTTTAAGCGTGTCAACAATGCAGATTTGTATCGATAAAGAAGATTAATTTCAATATTCAACCGAAAAATTCCGGCAATACAAATTTAAAAGTAAGAAATGAATCACCAATTTTCTAAAAGAAAAATTTCAATAGCAGACATCCCAAAGTTTGTACCGAGACTAATACGTTGCATGTGTTTTCTCGCGTGTTTGCTTATTTCTTCACTGACGAAATTCATCTTCAGATCTCTATGGAGGTTGTCATTTCTTGTGTACCACGGTGCATTAACTATTCCATGAAGGACTTTGCTTTGGAATGACTGGATGATATTGACATTGGTTTTCTTTGTACAGCCCCAGAGCTGAATACCGTAAGTCCACACCGGTTTTAGGATTTGCCTGTATAGTAGCAATTTATTATGTAGAGTTAGCTCAGAATTTCTTTGCATTTTAGTTTCGCGCCTAGAGTCATGCCTAGATATTTTGCCGTGTTTGTACATAGGGAATTTGCTGAGAGTTCAGTTCTACTGGTATCCAGTTGACCTTCTTTTTGGTAAAGTTTACGTGAACAGATTTTGTTTCATTAAGTTTTATTCGCCATATGTTCGTCCCAATATTAGTAGCTCTTCGCAATTTGCTTGTAGATTCTCCTATGCTATTAGCAACTGCTAAGATGGCCGTACCATCCGCAAACGTCGCTATGCTAGTATTCTCTATCGTTGGCAGGTCCGAGGTGTATAGAACATATAAAGTTGGTCCCAGAACGCTACCTTGTGGTACCCCTGCTGATATTTTCTTTATTTCTGAGTATTCGCCATCTAATTTAACTCGAACGTGTCGGTTAGATATGTAAGATTTTATAATTTCATAAAACTGCTTTGGTAAGTCTCTTTGTAATTTATATTCCAAACCTTTATGCCATACTCTGTCAAAGGCCTGTGCTACATCCAAGAAGACGCTTGAACATACTTTCTTTTTTTCAAGTACGTCTTCAATTATGTTTCAATGATTTTCTCTGAAGCCAAATTGATGTGGAGGAACAAGATTTCTTTCTGCTATTATTGGTTTTAGTCTCTTTAGGAGTAGTTTCTCGAATAATTTTGAAATTATTGGGAGTAAGGAAATCGGCCTATACGAATTTGTGTAATTAAGTGGTTTGTTTGGTTTAGGTATCATAATTACTGATCATAATTACTGCTACTTTCCGCATTGATTTGGAACGTGTTTAAGTCTGAACACTGCGTTAATTATTTGGAGTAGTTTATGTAGTTCTTTTTCAGGAAGAGCTTTTACTATTTGACCTGTAATTAAGTCATATCCTGGAGATTTCTTTGTATTTAGGTTAAGATTGATTTCCTCTTTTAATTCTTGTAATGTGACAGGAGATATATTGCAGTTATCCAGTTTATAAACATACCGTTTTCCTCTGTAGTTTGTCTAGGTAGAGGTTGAAACAACGAAGTTTTTTGCTTTGCACTTATAGCCCATGTGCTGATAGTCGTGCTATAAGCAAATGGACAATCGAAAGTACATTCGATAATTACCATCCGATTAAATATCTGTCACTTATCTGTCAAAAATTATTATGCCTAAAGACTATAATAATTCAGTATTTTCACAATGTTTGTACTAAAAATATTTATCACACAATTCGGACACAGTCCAAGAAAACTTTAATTTTCGATAAGTTCCGTCTTACCCAAGTAATATCACTAACACAAACACAATTAATGAAACTAGCAAAAGAATAGAATTTTCTTCACAGTCGTCAATGGCAATGGCAATGGCAATGGCAATGACAATTGCAATGGCAATGTCAATGGCAATGGCAATGGCAATGGCAATGGCAATGGCAATGGCAATGGCAATGGCAATGGCAATGGCAATGGCAATGGCAATGGCAATGGCAATGGTAATGGTAATGGCCATGACAATGGCAATGGCAATGACAATGGCAATGGCAATGGCAATGGCAATGGCAATGGCAATGTCAATGGCAATGGCAATGGCAATGGCAATGGCAATGGCAATGGCAATGGCAATTACAATGACAATGGCAATGGCAATGGCAATGGCAATGACAATGGCAATGGCAATGGCAATGGCAATGGCAATGGCAATGGCAATGCACTGGCACTTGCAATGGAAATGGCAATGCCAATGACAATGGCAATGGCAATGGCAATGGCAATGACAATGACAATGGCAATGACAATGGCAATGGCAATGGTAATGTCAATGGCAATGGCACTGGCAATGGAAATGGAAATGGAAATGGCAATGGCAATGACAATGGGAATGGTAGTGGCAATGGCAATGCCAATGGCAATGGCAATGGCAATGGCAATGGCAACGGCAATGGCAATGGCTATGGCTATGGCTATTGATTTGACTATGACTATGACAATGGCTATGGCCATTACCATTGCCATTGCAGCTGCCATTGCCATTACCACAGCCATTGCTATTGTCATTGCAGCTGCCATTGACATTGCCATTGCTATATCCATTGCCAAAACTATAGTCATACCCATAGCCATAGCCATAGCCATAGCCATAGCCATAGCCATAGCCATAGCCATAGCCATAGCCATAGCCATAGCCATAGCCATAGCCATAGCCATAGCCATAGCCATAGCCATAGCCATAGCCATAGCCATAGCCATAGCCATAGCCATAGCCATAGCCATAGCCATAGCCATAGCCATAGCCATAGCCATAGCCATAGCCATAGCCATAGCCATAGCCATAGCCATAACCATAGCCAAAGCCAATTCCATAGACAAAGCCATAGTCATAGTCATAGCCATTGCCATAGCAAGAGAAGATCTCTAAGGATATCTCAGTTAGCCTAATATTTTTTATTATATTTGGTCATAATACAAAATTCTATAAATTGTTTCCAGCGCTGAATGGGGCGCTCCTGATTATGATTTCTAACTGGCATCCTTTCCAGCTTACACCCCAAATAACTGAAGTTGTGTTACGATCTCTAGAGGTATCTCAGTTGGTCTAAGAATTTTTATTATGCTTGGACATAATATAAAATTTTATTAAATTTCCGCGAGGAAGAATGTTGCATTGAAGAACGTGTCTCGTATGTCACTGGAAGCGAATACTGACCGCCGATCAAGTAAGTTGACTTTTAACGGTACAATGAGAAAATACTTGAGGCCTATGTCGTACCTTTTGCAGGTTTTATTGGTGAAAACTTACTGTTGATGCAGGATAATGTGAGACCGCATATGACTGGTATAGTGTACCAGTACCTTCAAGAAGTGGATGTGCCTGTGATGGAGGCGCCAGCTCGAACGAGTCTCCAGGAGCTACAACAGGCGATCGCAGACGAATGAGAGGTGATACCTCAAGATTTGGTGAAAACTTTGGTGAATTCAATGAAACATCGAATGGAAGCTGTTATTCGAGCTAGGGGAGGGAATATCGTGATTTAGTATTAAAATGTAAATTTAGTTGGCCCCTAGGATAACAACAAAAGCCTAGTAGCTAGACAGCAAATTTATCAGACCGGCTGACGTAAAACAAAACAAAAATAATGAGAAACTGTATTTTATAATGTCATTTCCTGGGGAGGTTCTCTCCCAACAAGAGAACGAATGCAAAGTACGGTTGGCATTCTCTCCAATTGGGCTAAGAGTTGCGGTTTGCGATTAAGTTGAATGCGGTAAGCGAAATATTTGGATTTCATTCTGGACTGCAAACTGGCAACCTCAGAAAGTGTAAAGAAAGCTACAATAGTGCTTTACTCCATTATATTCCTCCATTTTATTAAATGGGGTTACTGTTTGGTGGCCAGCGTAACATATCCTGACCACCAAAAAATCCTTTGTGAATGCATAGCGAATAGCTGCCTTGTGTATCCACTCAAGGATTGGAGATTCTCTTTCATCTCACATGTGGAACTGTAACTTACAGGACACTCATCCGACTATACCATCCCGTTACCACCTTTTGATCAGAGATTTAGCACTGATATTTCTACCAGAGAGAAACGGTTTAGAGAACCATTTCTGAATACTTAATGGATTAATTTCTTCACTGAATTTCTTTACGGTAAACCTCACCTTTTTGCCTCCCGAACTACTGCAGCGTTTTTCGAGCTGAGCTAATCGCGATAAGGAAAGCGGTATAATGTAACATCTGCAAGAAATATATTTTTACGGACAGTCAGGCTTCAATTAAGACGCTTAAATCATATTTCCTTATGACGAAAATACCTCAGAATTGTCTCTCATCTCTTAACGAAATGGCGGATCATTCCAACATTCACTTATTGTGGAGGGCGTTTGTTTCAAATGGGATAAGCGTGCTCGAATATATTTCACATAATGCTGCTAAAGGCACCTAAACATAGTGAATTTTGAATCAACATAGCATCAGGATAAAATCATCAAAACACATCTTTCACACGTCTAATGTGATGTGAACGTAACACATTTTGCCATTTGCATATGTGGGACTGCTTAAATTTTAACTAATTTGCATTTTAATTTAAAAATGTGTCAGGTCACGTATCTAAGCATTTTTGAAAGTATATCAACTGACTTAAATTATTTTAATATCGTCGCTGAACAAAATCGAGTGTTTGTTGTCTGTATCTCTGTAACATACGTCCCATAAATATTCATCATCGCGTCTCGCAAACGAAAATTACATCCAATGTATCACGTGCGGATACATAATGCAAGTGCTCGTATGTATGGTATATCATTTTCTTTAACACTGGAAAACACTCATCCAACCAAATCATTCCAATGCCAAAAACATAAAAATCTCGCTGTGCACGTCTAGACTACGAGTACGAAAACCACCGCATACATCCCAGAAAAGTAACAGATCATAATCTAATAAAATAAATAAAATATAAAAGAAAAGCTTGAGAAGGAAAATTAATTCATTTCATATATCGTATCGTATCTAGCATACCACCCACCCATTCACCCCACAGCAGCATGCGTGGAAAACACTAAAAATCTTCTCAAATTCAAAAACCGATGTTACCTACATACGCGCGTACACGATGCATGCGGCTCCCAAATAATACGAAGTACCGATCTAATTACATTTTCCGATTTTATTTGTTTTTCATGTACGAGTATGCTATTTTACATGCATACATCTTAAAACCCCTCAATCCAAATGATAAATGTAAAAATATGTATATCGCCTAAATGTTAGTGTTGCAAACCAATACATGTAATTATAGTACGTCTATTCGATACGTAGTGGCAGCACATACAACATAAATGTAATTTTTTTATTTCATTTTCAACTTTCTCTCGATTTTATTTCCATGACATTCAGTTCAGTCATTCATTCGTGTAGCGGCAATACAGTAAAGCGGTTGTGTGTATAAAAATAAAAATCGAAAATAATTCGCATACCTTGCATTGTTGTTGTACTTGTTTGTAATCATTTTTGTTTGTTTATTTTTGATAACAGTATTTTGTGTAGAAAAATTACACATGTGTGTTGAGCTGGTGCTGTACTTTTAGTGCGTAGTGTTTGGTGTTGCGTTCTGTCAAAAGTTAAAACAAGTTCGTAAAACTTGTGTTTTGATTACAAAATTTCGTTAGTTTTTGAATTAAAAGTTTTGTAAATTTTGCAGAAAATTGGTGAAAAGTGTTTAGTGCTATAAGTATTTCGTATAAAAAGGAACAACAAAAAATTATTTAAGTTGTTTAAGACTTTTTTGGTGTAGGTGGTGTTTGTGCTTCAGTAAAAACAAAAAAACCAGAAATGGAAAGTGAAAACAACAAAAAGCCATACAAGGTAAAAATTAAAAGTTTTCGTTTAAATATTTTCCAGTACCTTAAATTTTTAATTTTCAATTATGTGAAAATGTGTATAAATTTTTATAAGAATTTCCTTATTCATCTCGAAACATATATTTGGGTGTGTTATTTTTTCTGGTATTTTTTTTTTGTTATATGCGGGAAATATTGGTCGTGTGCTCAGTTTTCCTCGTGTTTTGTTTTGATTCGAACCAAATTGAGAGGGAGAATAAGTGAAAAATCGGCAAAAAACATGAATTTTCATCGGTATTCCATCTATGTACGACGTGCCATCCATAAACATAAAATATTTAGTACTCACAATGCGTGTATTCGGACAATTTTGCCGAGTAACTATGTAATTTTTAGGGGCTTTTCCTCTGAAATCGATTTTGAAACGGCGCTAAAGAAAATTGTGCTTTTTTACTATCTCATCCCGTTTCTCGCGGTCATTTACATCGGGGTTGCAGAAATGAGGTCAATAACCGAGAATTGCAGTTTATGCACATTTTTACTATTTTGTTGTGTGTATGAGTTTCCATGATTTTCACACTTTGTACTGAACTAGATTTTCTTTTATATGTTTTGTATATACATGGGAGATAGTTTTTCTCGTTGTGTGCGTATAGTGTATACAATGCCTCTGCGGAAAGGATTGGGAGGAGTAAAATAATATTTTGTTATGTAATTTGAATTAAAGGAAAGGAGGAATTATTCTGGGTTTAAACCGGAATTAGCCAAAAACCGAAATCTCTTGTGAAATAATATTTGGCAATACATGGTGGTCTCCTGTATCTTAAAAGCAGTTATAAGGTAATATCATTTTTCACAACGGTTTTGGACTGTCCGAATAGTTCTCATCATTTAGATCAATAGTTACAACGTCTGTATAGCAAATTTGAACCATTTAAAGGTAAAGCCGTACAATTTTCCGTGTACAATTTTTTATATTGTGTCACTACAACTGTAAACTCGAGGGGATTTCTGAAACTAACTGTTTTATACGGAATTAATTAAAGGTCCAATATCTCACGATTTACCTCTTCCGTCAGAAATAATAATTAAAGAATTAGAATATTATTTTTAAAACGTTGTAAAACTAAACAAACTATTTAATTATTTAATTTGAAATTCAAAACCATTTACATAAACAATTTACGGGATTAAAATATTTAAATTTTATATAAACCAAAACGAGCAACTACTAATCGTCATCACCTATTTCGATTTTCCATGCAGGGTCAGCCAAAGGTTTTATTATTTTCGAATCACCTAGGGTTGTTTAATGATCACATTCGCCACGTTTAACGATCACATTGGTTCACTCTATGGATCAATTAAATAAACACTTTATATCTGTTAGTTCGAAAATATTCGAGCTACCAAATAGTGTTGACGTCGGAACGTTTCTATTCAGACTGGTATAATTGCTCTTCTGTTAAATTCTTTTATATTGATTCGTATCACGAACGCATCCATAGAACAGGGCTGGCTACTTGTTTTAACATGTGGCAACATCCTCCAAGCCTCAACCCGGTAAATTGACATATCTCTCGATGATGTCGGCTTGCCCGGCTATTCCGGTTGCACATCCAACACAGCCAGTTTCATGGCCGGCCTTATGTAGATGCCACTAGCGATTTGTACGACATCACTTCTCGCCTGCCCATTTTTAGCAAGATTTGTTTCAATTACCAATTAGTTCGGCCAAGAATTTCGCGGTAAATTGTTATCAACGATAATGACCACATTGCCTTTTTCAATCGGTTTTACAGGCATGAACCATCTCGTTCGCTTCGTCAGAGTGGGCAAATATTCGGTTAACCATCGCTTCCAAAATAAGTTCGCTAAATGTTACGACTTCCACCAGTTCTTTTTGAGTATAGAATCCTTATCACTGGATTCGCCTGGGGGTTTTGTGCCGCTTGATGATCCCAGAACAAAAATGGTTTGGTGTCAGGGCTTCGCAATCGACGCCCTCATTGTAAACCAACGTTAGCGGATGACAATTGACAATGTTTTCAATCCCTATTAACAAGTTTCGAAGCAATCCGTCACTTGGGTTTCGCTGCGAGGCATAATTTCGTTTAAAGTGTTTTTGATTGAACGCAACAAGCGTTCTCAGCAGCCCATATGTGGTGACACATATGGGAAGTCTACTCTGATCGATCTCAGTGCTCCGCGTAAATTCGTTCCACTGTCACTGCCTATTTAGAATGGCGTGCTTTGTCTTGTGATGCAATTGGTGGTCAAACTATACGCTGTTTCAATATGTACTGTCCGTATCGTCAAGCAAGTGAATAGAACTCCCCACCTCTTCTCCATACAACCGAGACATTCATCGGCCCAAAGTTGTCTGTGCCGACATAAAAGAAGGGACAAGTTAAATACGGAAGCCGAGCTGTCGGTATCCGCCATGTGTGGCTCACAATGGAGGGCATTCTGGTTCTTACATCTCTGACAGGAAGATCATAGTATTTTCAATATCTGTCATACGCCTGGAATTACGTATTGCTGATGGAATTCGTTAACAAAGGTTTCACGGTTATGGTGGTGGTATTTTCGATGGTACGACATGACTAACAGATAATTTATCCCACGACCTTTCGGCAGCAAGATTGGTCGCTTTAAATCCTACCTGCATCTTCCGAAAAACTAATCCTCCCTTTCATCCTTAAAATGCCAACGTCGTCTAAATATGGTGAACTCCTATAAATAGCAGGATTTCTATCTCCTTTTGATAGGCATCGAACTGGGCTCGACAATATAGCCCCGTGTTTTCTTTAACTAGCACGGTTTGAGTGATAGGTCCTACGGTAACGGAAAATGAAAGTTCTTTATATGCTACCACGGCTTTATGACTACCACGCCACCTATTACTGGCCTGCATCCGAATATCCCGAATATCAAATTTGTTGACGACTTTTTCCAATAAAAGCAGTTTAATGGTCTCAATTTCAGCTCGAATGTTGTTCTTAAGATCTTGGATTGTTTATGGATCATTGCTATGCACTTCACTTTAAAAAAAAAAACCAAAGAAGATCTAACGGTGTCAAATCGCATGATCTTGGTGGCCAATTGACATTAGAATTTCTTGAAATTGAACTTGATTGCCAGTCGAGTGTTTCACGATTTATGTGACATATGGCATCGTCTTGTTGAAACCAAAGATCATCTAAATAAATTTCATCCAATTTTGGTCCCAAAAATTCTGTTACAATGTTAAAATAGCGCTCACTATTCACTGTTACTGCATCTTCACATTCATTTTCGAAAAAATAAGATCCATTGATGCCACCAGCCCACAATACACACCAAACAGTAATTTTTTTTTGATGGATTGGTTGTTCATGGATAACATGAGGATTTTCAGTCCCCGAAGTACGTTTTCAAGTTTTGTTGAGGTAAAAACGAGCTTCATCTGAAAAATGTTTTTTGATGGAAAACGCTCATTTTGTTCGAGCATCCGAGTCAACTGCTTGTGTAAATCAATGTGTAAAATTCGATGTAAAGTGGTTAACGACACGTTTAATTGTTGTGAACTACGCCTCAAACAGATGCTTGGCGCTTCACGAACATTTTCACTTACAGCTGTTACTTGTGATGTAAACGAACACATGATTAAAATGACATAATTTTGACTTTTCATTTGTCAAAAAATTTTCGTTTAAAAAACCAACAGGTGGTTTTTCTTACCACGTATTCAAGCGCCAAATTAATGGCACGGGCGCCCAATTGATCGATTGGGACGAAAACTACATTGGTAGTTGCCAATGGCGTTTTCGGCGATAGGGATGAGTCTGGCAAGTTCAACGTTAGCCAGCACTTTGTAGACAGTATTCAATAGAGCTATACCACGATAGTTTTCACGTTTAAGACGGTCGCCTTTTTTGTGCAGCTCTTCTTGGTCCCAAATATATAGACTTGACGCTGGAGCAGCGCCTCCTAGATTAATCAATTCTGCGGGGATTTCATCGAGACCGGATGCCTTTCAGTATTTTAATCTACTAATAGCTGTATATACTTCCTGCACTTTGGGGTATAAAAACCTTTTCAGCTGTTAGCAGATTTTGGAAGTAGGCTTTCGATACTAAATATCATATGAACAACAGCCACGTTTGTTCTCCGCTCTCCATTTCCGCTTTTGGTGGCCGTGCTTCTTGGATGAACGTCTTTAGTGAGATTCCTAGCATAAATTGTTCCAAATTTTTTCTTTTCTTTAGTTCTTCATGTAATATTTATTATTTTTTTCGTATAATTTTGGGAATTTTTTCACTTCTTCCACAAATTCTAATTCGAAATTTATTTTTTAATAAACGTATTTTTGATTAAATTTATTACAATAAACGCATTTGATTTTTTTTTATATTTACAGAATTTTTTTTTATTTTCACACGTTTTGTTTACCCTTCTGTCAATAGTTGGTTTGAGGTTATGCTTTCCGCTTTTCCGTAAAATTTTAATTTAAAAAATTTCGTCCGCTTCTTTTCGCTTAATGTAATTAATCATTCCGTTTTTCCATACAAAAAGGTGTACAAAATGGCAAGGAACGAATCCGTTGTAATTCGACCTTAATTTAGATTATAATTGATCCTGATTTTTCGTATTTTGTTTCATTAAAAGAAAACAATTACAAAAGGCTTGATTTACCTTTAAGAATTGGATAATAATTGTTTTTTCGTAAAACACTAACACCTTAAATTTCATCAATTCCCTTCTTATTGCAACAAAAAATATCCAGAAACTTGATATATTGTCAGTTCTGAAAAATTTATAAGACACACATAAAACTGGCATCTGTCACTATAGAGGAAAAACTCAGTCCTATCTGCGCGTTTATTTATTTCCTTCTAGGAAGTCGTACGAATATATCTAATATAGTTACCTGGCTTCAGACACTTTTATACCCTAAATAGAACTAAGTATATTATGTATCATTAGAGCTCATAAAGTTGATTTTGGTGGAAATTAAATTCCAAGAAAATGTTAATACTTGCGTGAGAGGCAAAATTAGAACTGAGTTATATTCTTACAGGAACGAAAATTTATATAAAAAAGGAAACATAAAATTTTATGAATTCGTTTTTAAATTTCACTTTTAATTTAATTCGTCGCACGCGTGTACTTTAATATCGAGTTTCTTGTTTGTTTGCTGTGTATTTAAGAATCCGCACGAGGTACGTTTATATCGTATACAATCAGCATAAATACGTAATTTAATAATACAACCACATTTATTGGGTGTGGGAATATGACTCCGCCCTTTCCCAATAGGTGACGTTACTAGTACTGCTTACGTGTACTATAAATGGACAATACTGGTGCTATAGTACTTGATGTCAGCTGTCAAACGCTGTATGCGAGATTTGGTTGAATCGTTGATTTGAATCGTTGAAAATGTCAAATTTTATTCCAAATAAGCATCATTTGCGGAAACTTATGCAGATTTTGTCATTGAAGATAAAGAGCATGGAAGAAGAACCCAAAAAATTAAAGAGGCTGAATTGGAATCGTTATTGGCTGTAGATTCTTCTCACACACAATCAGAATTGGTTGTAGCATTAAATTTTGATCGATCAACTGTTGCGAAACCTTTACAAACAATCGGAATGGTTCAATAAGCTAACAACTGGATTCCACATGCATTAAGAGAAAAAGATTTCGAACGTCGAAAAATTATTTGTAAAATACTGCTTCAAAGGTGACAAAGAAAATGTTTTTTGCATCAAATTGTTACTGGAGGTAAAAAATGAGCTTATTATGAGATTTCCTAACACAAACATTCTTGGGTGATGCCTGGTGAAGCTGGTTCATCCCAACCATAGCGAAATGTTCATTGCAATAAGGTTATGCTCTATATCTGGTGGGCTCAGAAAGATGTGGTAGGTTATGAACTGACAACTAATACGTTTGAAATTAATTTTTCTGACATAGCTCCTTTAGATTACTACTTATTCCGACCGGAAGCAGTCGTCTCTATCTGAACAACGGTTCAATTCTCGCGTAGAGATCAAAAATTGGCTTATTGGTTGAATCGCTTCCAAAGACTTCGATTTTTTCTGAGAGGGAATCCGTATATTGTCTGAAAGATGGGGGAATGGGGGAACGTTGTAGCTGCAGATGGAGCATACTTTCAATAAATAATTTTTTCATTTTCGAAACAAGCTAATGCGTTTTATTTTAATAAAAAAATGCGCGGAATCATATTCACACACCTAATATAATATAAATGAAATTATCGGTGGTAATATTTATGTGAAACAAAAAACTCCGAAAGTTATATTTAACCGTGATTCAAGTGCAGATTGAAATAGCATTGAGTTTTTAGGACCCAGTATGGTACAGTATTTTTGACAAAAAATTGATGTCATTTTAAATATGGAATTGTCTCAAAAAATATTTGCTGACTTGATGGTAGCCCTGATCGTTTATATAAATTTCTATTATGTTGTGATATGGTTTACAAAGTGTAATTGCACTAAAAACATGATTTTTCCAATTTAGTGAAAACGAAGTTATTGCCCAAAGTATACAATATACGAAATCTGGACTTAAAAATAAATCCACAGCAAAGTTACAAATTGAGATAATTAAGGTTAGGCAGTTGGGGAAACACTTTCTGAATTGAACGATTTTTGCATAGATAGTGTAGGTAAGGCTACTTCCAAAACCATTGTTCACCTGAGAAGATTTCATTGTTCCTATCAAATTTCAACAACCCAAACACCAACTAAAATTAAATTTCAATTGTGCAAAAAGTTGTTTCAGTCGAAATCAACATTTTAGTAGAATGCCAGCAAATCAAATTACTTTTAATAGAAATACAGATATAAGAAATTCAAAGTCTGAAAACGGTGTAATTCAAAAAACTTTTACATCTGCTTACTGCAAGGCACCGGATAATCTCTTATATCTTGTATATCACATTTAGTGTCTTGGATTTGAAGTATGGAAAAGTAAAACATTTGTAGGTATGTTGGTTTAGGTATGTTGGTTGGGAACTGTATTCTAAAATGATTTACAGAAGAAATTTTGGTTTATGGCCACCTGGGACGGAACGCAGTCATTCCTTAATAGATTAAATATGCTGATGGCAGTGAGATTCTAAAACGATTTTCGACAGAAGTTCTGGAATATGGCCACCTGAGATGGAACTCCGTCATTTTTTAACTGATTCTGTTCGCACAGGATATGTTGGATGGAAATGGAATTCGAAAATGAATTTTGGAAGAATTTCTGGAATATGGCCACCTAGGATGGAACTCTGCTGTATCTTAACCTATTGTGATGGGATTATATATGTTGGGTTGAAGTAGGATTCTAAAATCGGTTTTGGTTCTAGAGTATGGCCATCTGAGATAGAAATCGGCAGTTTCTAAACCGACTATGAAGTGATTGGGTATGTTGAATGGGAATAGGATTCTAAAATTTGTCTTGGAATTGGTTGTATTATGGATTTAACTCGAAATCCATCTAAGCTCTTGCAATTCAAGTACGTTAAAAGAAATTTGAAATTTTCCGCTTGGTTCGAAAACTTCTGGTGAAGTCCATTTCTTAGAAAGTATATACATTTTCAGAGGTTTTTGTTGTTATGAATACCATAAATTTATCCGCAGCTTTTATGAGACTAAATAATTAGTTTGTCGCTTAACTCACTTATTGCGTGTGTGGGTCACGTACATATGATAGATGATAGATGGTAAGGCATTCAGTTTTACTTGAAACAAGTTTACATAGGGAACTGTTTGCTAGAAAATCTTCCGCCACTCCTAACTTGGAGGATTGAAGCTGACATAATGTTGGTTATGCGGCGTCAATAACTCACCATGACATGTAGTGTCAATGAACATAAGCAAATTCCTCTTGAATCGTTTTCATTACACCGATTTATTTAGAGTTACCTAGCGAGCAAAGCGAGGAGGTATAAGTCTAGGACTTTGTCCCCGCAACCGTCAAACATAATTTAAAAAGCGCAAGGCAATGCTATTTCTATCAAACATTTTCCTTTTTAATAAATTAGGAAAACGAATAATCCTGAAAATTTAAGTGAAAAACTAATTAAAGATGAATATTTTAAAATGAAACAATCGAAACGGAAACCTACTACTCTCTCTCTACGCAACTTAAATCGAGCGGAGATTAACTTTTTCAACAAACGTTTCAATACAAACTAACATTTATACAATCGTTACTTATCTGTCCGCACTGTAATCGATTTCCGAATCGTAATGGAATGCCGCACATTCCAGGTTTATTGGAGCACCGAGTCCGCACAATCATTCATGTTCATTGTGTTGTGCTCGCTGGTATTGTGTTTGATATGCACGAACTTGATGCATTCTGAATCTATTCGCTCGTCGTTTATCTTCAATCGCTCTCGAACGTAATTGGGACATTATAATACGGTTCACACGTTAAGTAAATCGCCGCGCATTTGGCTGACTGCGACGACCTAAGTTAGCTTTAGGCATTGTATTGTAATGGACACTGTAAAACTACACGGAATTGTTTTCACAATAACTTGTACTCGAACCAAATCTATCGAAATTATCTTGTTATTCTTCACTGAGAACCTTACGAACTTCGCTAATAAGATTAGAATGAATTTGTGGTTATGTCCAAACAAAGTCAAAATGATTGTTCGCAAAATGTAGTTAAATTCGCTTTAACCAAATCTGTTCTCAAAATCACCTTTGTTTACGGAACACAATTTTAAATTTATTAGATTTCACAAATTCTCGCCGAAATATTTGAGCACAACTGCGCGATTGCATGGCGCAGCCGTCAAACGATAGGTTCGCCACCAACGCCATTTATTGAAAATAATCCGAAGGGACTATATAAATGAATACCCATTGTCAAAATCCAATTCTCATTAGTGGTGTTAAGTGCATTCCGATACGACATTTTTATATAAAACGCAAATTTCGATTTTCGTTTTTTTTTGGATTTTCTGGTTTTTTCGAATTTTTTCAGTTTTCTGATTTTCTCTTTTGGTTTTTGCGAATTTTCCTCTTTTCCGGTTTTTCCTTTGGGTTTTTCTGAAATTTATTTTTTTTAAACCACTCCAGTATTGAGACGAACAAAACGAAAAAAGAATCATCCAAATCGGTTGGGCCGTTCTCGAGTTTTTGTGAGACTAACGCACGTCAATTGATTTATTTATAAAGGGTGTCCCAATAAAAAGTTCAGATTTAAAAATTTAATAAAACAAAAACGGCTTAATATATTTCCAAATTTATTTCTTTGTTTGAAAGTACAATCCTCCTGATTATTTATGGAAACTGATTTCATTCAAACGGGAGCCGCGGCTGGCCTTGGCGTGCTCCATTCGGTCGGTCCAGCTTTTGAGCACATTTTGAATTGTGTGCGGATCTATTTCGGAAATGGTTGCTTCAATATTGGCTTTCAAATTCTCAATTGTTTGTGGATTGTCCGTATAACACTTGTCCTTCACGGCACCCCACAAATAAAAGTCCAAAGTTGACGCCTCCATCACAGCTCCGTGCCGGCCAATTCACGTCACCATTTCGACTGATATTGCGACCATCGAATTTTTGACGCAGTTTCGCTATTGGAATGCTATGTGTGGCATGGCGCACTATCTTGCTGGAACCAAAGGTCGTCCAAACCAATATCTGCAAGATATGATCACACAAAAGATGCTATCATGTGGGGGTAGTTGATTTCGTTGACCGTAACAGTCGCGCCGGTCTCATCTGCGAATAAATACGGCCTAATAATGCCGCCACGCCACAAGCTGCACCAAATAGTAATACGCAATGGATGCATTGGCTTCTCCACATATCCTTGTGGATTTTCCGATCCCCAAATGCGACAATATTGTTTGTTTACGAACCTAGGAAAAGAAGGAAATGGGCCTCGCCCAAAAAGATGATTTTTTGAGCAAACTACTTATCAATTTCGAGTTTGTCGCAGGCCCACACAGCGAATCGATATTGAAGCGGATGGTCACGGGGCTTCAATTGCTGGACCAATTGAACTTTATAGGGCCACAAACCAAGATCTTTACGCAGAATTATTTGCATGGAAGACCGGCTGATGTTCTTTTTCGATGGACGATGACGAATTAATGTTTTCGTCCGTTGGCGCACATTTTCGGCCATTATCGGCGATATTTTCGGCTGAACGAACACGACGGGCATGGGTATCCGTTGGTTTGTCGACTAGGTAGCCCGTATCATGCACTTTATGCACAAACTTCTTGGTACCGTTGGGTGTGAGTCGGGTGTTTTGACCAAATTTTTTACGCCATTTTCTTGCGATTTCGAACCAATTGTCTTTGATGTGGAAGTAAATTTCCAACATTTCCCACTTTTGTTGAAGCGTTAAGCGACTCATTTCGTCAACTAGAAATAATATACTGGGTTTCTGTTAAAGAAAGAATGACATTAGTGTTGCCAAAGCCAAAATAACCAATATGCCAAATTTGAACCGGTTATTGTGACACCTTATATATATATAAGATAGATATGTAGATACATAGATGCAAGATAGATCAAAAAGAAAGTTGGAAGGATTCGAACCCAATACCTCCTGTTCAAGTGCCGAAGCTTTAACCATTGCACCACTAGTCCCATACAAAATTTCCATACACAACCCATATTCCAGCCATAATCGGTTAAGAAATGACGACCGAGTTCCGTTCCAGGTGACCATATTCCAGTACTTCTGCCAACAATTATTTAAGAATTCCATTTCCATCCAACATACAAAATCCCATCAATATCGGTAAGAAATGGCTGCGTTCTGTCTCAGGTGGCCATATTTTAGAGCTTCTCAAAAATTATTTAAGAATTTAATTTCTATTCAACACATTCAATCTCATCTTAATTGATTAATAAATGACGTAAGTGAAGTTGGCCCTAAAACCATCCCGAAAAACGCCTTTAAAATTTAGGTGCGTTTCTCCGCTAATTTCATTAAAAGGCGTTTAGTCCGAAAAATTAAAAAAATATGGAGAAAAACAAATTCCATCCCGAGAACATAAAAACAATCTCACGTACACACAGCAAATTTTAAGGATAAAGTCTATTAGAAGAAAAGATTTACCATAACTTAACAGAACCTAAATTAAATTTTTTGAAAAACCATATCCTCAAATAAATTTGATTGAAATTTTTTTAACGACCATAATATATTGATTCACAGAGGTTAACAGTCAGAGCATTACTGACCATTAGCATTAAGCACAAAAATTCTCATTACCTTACAGTGGGATAAGAGGCCTCTCCAGCTGATTTAATATTCGCTTCTGTCAGTTTAGGTATAAGAACTCATAGGTCACCATAAATTTCTCCGCTCACAGTGTTTGGGAGATATAACGGTATATGTCTAATTAATGCACTGACCATCAGCATTAAGCACCCAAATGCTCGTTACCTTACAGTGGAGATACGCGGTCTCCCCAGCTGATTTAATATTCGAGAAAGTTATTGTGAAATTTATGGTGACATATGAGCATAATTCCGAAACCTAATCTAACATCAGCGAACATTAAATCAGTTGTGGAGACCGCGTATCTCCACTGTAAGGTAACGAGCATTTGGGTGCTTAATGCTGATGGTCAGTGCAGTAATTAGACATATACCATTATATCTGCCAAACTCTGTGGACGGAGAAATTTATGGTGACCTATGAGTTCTTATACCTAAACTGACAAAAGCGAATATTAAATCAGCTGGAGAGGCCTCTTATACCCACTGTAAGGTAATGAGTATGTGTATGCTTAATGCTGAGGGTCAGTAATGCACTGACTGTTGACCTCTGTGAATCGATATATTATGATCATTAAAAAAATTTTAATCAAATTTATTTGAGGATATGGTTTTTCAAAAAATTTAATTTAGGTTCTGTTAAGTATGGTAAATCTCTTCTTCTAATAGATTTTATACTCAAAATTTGTTGTGTGTACGTGAGATTGTTTTTATGTTCTCGGGATGGAATTTGATTTTCTCCAATTTTTTTAAATTTTTCGGGCTGAAGGGCCTTTTAATGCAATTAGCGGAGAAACACACAGAAATTTTAAAGGCGTTTTCAGGCCAGCTTCATATACGTTAATAAATGACCGAATTCAATAAAATTGTATAAACCCAAGACTTAAGATGTTTTATTTACACATATCTTTGTTATACGTTCAATTTTACCAACAACAATAAATTGGCATACGATAAATTGTCCACACGATCAATGGTGTCCACGGTAAATTGTGTCCAAGATAAGCTGGTCTAATGTTAAATGTTGACGTTAAATTGATCCACTATAAACTATTTACGATAAAGCGACCGTCACACAATCCAAAGGCCATTAAAAAAATTTAGGCTCCATCCCCTGTAGGTCATTTTCGTATTTGGTCCTAATTTCGGTTTTGTTCCGATTTCCGATTTGGGTTCTGTTAGCTTTTAATTTCATTACGGTTAAGAACAAGAGGAGTCTAAAAATTTTTAATTGGGCATATCATTAAGCCTAATGAGTGTACAATTATTTGTATTTCAATAGACATTGTTTTGCGTTCTAATTTCGGCTGTGCTCCGATTTGGGTTCTACTAGCTTCCAAGTAGAAACTTTCTTAAACGAACAAATGTTTAACGAGGAATTAGATTAGCATAAAAGTAGCCCTTAATTTACCAATTGTTTTTAAATCATTTTTTTATATGGGCTGAACCCATCGTTTTAGTTGGAAAGGATGGCTCCCAAAACTGTTTAATAGTGTATTTAATTGGTATGTTATTAGCCTTTAATTATCTCTCAAATTAAGTATCTTGTAATGTTCTGCAGCTTAGATTTTACTTGGTTTGAGGACGTGGTTATACAGACAATTAATTTAATTTTTTTTATATACAATTTCGTCCTATACTAACCTAATTTTATCATGGTCGATTAAGAAGTTGTATATTTCCAATTAGGATAGCCTCAGTCCCGAATCCAATTTCTGCCTCTAAAAACCGGTATGCAGATTTCCCGGTATGCGGATTTTCAAAACAGATTGCAGAGTCCACATCGGAAAAAGATTTAAAACTCAATATAAACTGAAATGCTACATTTAAGCTAACTGTAAGTCGTTTTAAACAATTTTATGCTCCAGTTGATCAATATTGAGAACGATGCACTTTTTCACTTTGGAGCTATAAAAACTCACATCAACGAACGGACCGCAAATTCAATGTATGCAAAACATAAACTGATATTCAAATAGTTAAAGACTCGGTATGGCCTAATTAAATGTCACATTATGAAATTTTGTATTTCTCTACTTCTCGCCCAAATCGAAATTCGGTTCACGTCCATATTTAAAATGATAAACATGACCTAGAATCATTTGCATGACTAATTGCAAGGTTATCTATCTATAAACCAACCAGGGTCATCATTAAAATATTTGGAGTTACTCGTTCTAGATGATGTGCATTGGGGTCTCCGTTTAAAGCTATATAGTAGACTTCTAATCAAAATCGGATCAAAACTCGGTTTTTAATGCAAAACATGATCTAATGTCTAGTGAGTAAATAATGACTCGGTGTACTTAGGCTAATCAACTACTTCGTTTAATTTTTTTTCTCTACTCGTTTTAATAAACTGGCTTATTAGGCTTCTCCATTTTAAAGCTAGCAGAAACCAAAACAAAAAACAGTTCTAATGTTAAGTTTAAAATACAAAACAAGAAGGTTCGAATCCCGATAGGGGCAGGATGCAAAAGGGATTTTTCATCATCTGATTACGATACGTGATGAAAATGAACACAACATGACCTCATGTAGGAATGGCACAACTCATGAACCGACCCATCTTCCATGCCAGTTAATCGGCTGGCATGGCATAATGCAACGTGCATATGGTTCTACGTAAATTGGAACTATAGCTGGACGTCCTCGATTTGGCAAGGAATTCGAAAGATAGGACGTGAAAAGCGAACAGCGAAGGAGTTGGGAGTGTTTCGGCTCCAGATGATATTGCAAAGATTAAATCAAAAAAAATATTATGTTGGGTTCTTAAGCAAGTAAAGCCTTAAATTTTTTAATAATGTTTTTATTTAGCCATTATTTTTCTGCTGCGTGTTCCTTCCCTTTTCCTGTTATCTAATAATAGACAATTTTAATAGCCTTTAATTGTCCATAGTGTTATGTAATGTTTAATGTTCTGCTGAATGTATTAGGCACGTTACAATGTATATCTTTCACGAAGCTAAATTTTTTTATTACAGAACCATTACTTATAAATTGTATATGTACACAGGGTGGCTCTTGAGAAAGTACAATAAATTTGGTTCGCTCGCAGATTCTACAGCAATAAATTTAAGAGGTGATGGAGGACGCTAAAATAACTATTACGTTATTTGAACGAAAATAATAAAATTTTTCTTACGTTTTACTTATAAAACTATTGAAGCTTGATATTATAATTGCATTTGTTCGGAAAATGACGTTACAGTCAGTACGACTAATTCCTCAAAATTACAGTAACTTTCCCAAATTTTTTGAAAATATGCAAAGAAGATTTTGTTAATAATGCATTTTGTAAAGAAATATTGAATAATTCGAAGATTTTCACACCTTCATTATCAATTTGCCTTATTGGCCCTGTGTTTGATAAACTAATTAATTTGCGATAAGAAAACGTCTATTTGAGAAATTTGACGGTTACAGATAGGATATGTGCCTCATATAATTTGTTGTTCAGATTAGTGTCGTCCGTCACCTCCCGAATTTATTATACTTACTTCAGAGTCACCCTGTACAATTTGACGAAATGTTAAACACTTCCACTCACTTACATAATTATAAATTTGATTACGTCTGTTAATAAATTAAATAAAGCTTTTAAGCTGATTTTTCTTTTTTCTACCGACGCTTTATATACATTACATTTGCTTAAAAGCAAGGTCAATTTTCCCCATCATCATCATCATCATGTTACTTTAATAAAGTTAACCAATTTAAAATTTACTTTTTAATTAATCGAAAAAGTTTACAAAAGCTTTCGTGATTGAAGCACAAGTTTCTTTGTTTTATTTTTTTACTTATCATCTGTATACATGTACACCGTTTTTGGTATGTGGATAAAGTTGTCGCCAAAGATTTTCTATTCAAATTTCATTATGCGTGTTTTATACAGTTCTGTAGTTTCACCGAGGCGTCACAAGAAAAGTATGGGAAACATTTAAATTCATTGTTCATATTAATGTATTAAAATTTTCGAATTTCACGTTGGCACAAAAAATAATTTGGGTTTGAGGATAATTTATAAAATATAAAATAAAGTTTCAAGATATCTTACTAACCTGGTTTACAAGTATAGCGCTCCCCATTTCCCGCGACGAAGCCAATAAAAAGTTGTTTTATCACAAATTACGAACGATTCTTGGAATCACTCAATTATTGTTAAAATATTTTCTTATTGGTGCAAAATTTGTTGTTTGTGTTCTCTCTCGTCTTACTTACTCCGTTGCCAAGGAAAATCAATTGTCAATTGTTCGTTCCTATTTAAAAATAATTTAATACCACGCTTATGATTTCTGAAAATCGTGAAATTAATTAGTAAATTTTATTTAGCGCAGAGTGGCGTAGTTTTGTGACAGATTTCCAAAACTCTGTATGTATGTCAAATTTCATCTTTTAATCAAAACTTTTTATAGCTCCAAAATTTATGTAATGACAACCACTGAATTAGAGTCATGAAATTTTATTGCTTTGTGCGTGAATGCGATTTGATGGTTGCTGAAAATTAAAGAACATTTTGCGTTGATTTTTCATTGTTAATAAAAATAAATGGACCATTCGCTTGTGAACATCAAAAATGATTAGGAAAATTCATTTTTTAGGAGATAAAGTTGTGTTGCTCGTATTTATTTAAGGGATTTATGCGACATAATTTGCGATTGTATAAAAATTGTTAACAATTTGGAACAATTACCCGTACCCAATATTAAATGGGACTATATGCAATATGATTGATTTTGCATGATGATCAGTACCGTAACTTATGGTAATCGTAACCGTAATTAGTTCCACCAGAGCAGAACTAAACTCAAACTGTTGAACCCGATGTAGCTTAGAGCAACGAGTTCTTTGGAATCATAGCTCAGATCTAACTAAACAGAAGAGGCGCAACAAATAATGCAAGTACGAACAACCCTTATGTAGGCCCAAAAAAAAATTTAACGATTGAGCAGCTAACAAAATGTACCAAAATTTACTATTAGGTTACTACCGACGTGAGTCGGACAGTTTAGATTTCATTCAAAACGATGTAGTTTCTTTCGATGCTCCGATTAAAACCAGCACCGGCAATTCTGAGAATGACTCTTATGGTTGGTCCTACAGTTCAGCAAACATTGTTAAAGTTTTCGTACATATTATAGTTATCATGCAGTTAGTCATTTCTGCAAATGTGGATTATGAAAATGACAACAAATTATGGCGGAGCTCGTTAATCCAACAAGTAAAATGCTATCGATTACGAACATTAACTTGCGGGACTGTATCCGCTCCATTTTTTGCCATTAAAGGGATGGAAATGACAACTGCATTAAATGTCAATAGCGATCCATCATCTTGAAGCAAGACGATCATGGAGATGACCTCCAAGGCGAAAAATTATAAAATATTACGACACGTTTATAACGACACCAAGAGGAGAACGTGTTTACGTTTTACGTCAATCTAGAAGATAAAATATTATTTCGGGCTCCAAAGAGAAAAATTCTGTCGGACGTATCACCTTATTTGGCTTGATCGGATGGTTGTCTCCTGTTACACTTTCTATCAAAATCCTGTTTAAATGCTTATGTTTGGAGCAACTTGCTTAGAAACAAGAATTAACACCACTAAAATCAGGTGAGAATTAAAAGATGTTGAGAAATTTAAAGTTTCATTTTGGCTTAAAACAGTAAAAAAAACCTATCCAGCTACATTTGTTCTGTGACACTTCACAAAACACTTATCAGTTACCATTTTCTGCCGATTTGAAAATGAGACTCTCTAATTATTCCAGCTTGCCAACCGCAAGCACCATGGTAGACCCTTTAAAGCAACGAACAATACCCAAATTGGAGCTAAGTGCTTTGGTTTTATCAGTAGCCTATTATTAGTAAAAGCGGCGCTCGAATCAGTCAAAAGCCCCTTATGAACTGAAACATCCGGCTTTCATTACAAATTTTCGGAAATCCTGCCTGCCTACCGAAGACTCCTAAAAAAATCATCTTACTGTGCTCACGTTGTTAGGTTATTCAAAACAGTGCCAGTTTTTCAAGATACAAGGCGCCTCAAATGGTACAATTCACAGTTGAATTTCTTTCCTTATGAAGTCTGCTTAGTTAAACTGAATTCCTGAAAGTGTGAATTGATTTCGCCGGACCGTTCACTATTTAAATGAGATTAAGGGTCAGATAGTCCATCGTCCCCTTCTCCCTCCGTTGGTTTGTAGCTTAGTATGCATGCGCACAAAGGTAGCTTTTGAGTTAGTAGGAGATTTCACCTCTGAATCTTTTCTTGCAACTCTGATGTGATTTTCTTCCTACAAGAGATGCTTGTATCGACATTGCAACGGTAATGGCAGCATAACCGAGAGCAACCATCTGAGAAGTCTCTTCAAATGTCTAAAACAAAGCTAAAATTAAATAATTTTTACAAGCGACACCATACCACACATTATCATTGTAACACTGGCTCCGCTGACGCTGGATAATTTTGTAATCGGCTGTTCGATGAAAAGAGTACATGAGTAAAATTTGGTTATGGTCAAGAAATCAAAATTAGCACGGTTGCAGTTTCTGCAAAAATTCGTTCAATTTACGAGTATAAGCTGTTATAACATGTCATATTTAACTTTATTACAGCGGCGAGCATAATGGTTATACAAATGACAAAATATCAACGATTTATTATTCGTTATTACCAAAACAAATAACTTATACCGTATAACTCATAACTCGTTACTTGTTACTTGTTACTTGTTACTAGTTACTTGTTACTTGTTACTTGTTACTTGTTACTTGTTACTTGTTACTTGTTACTTGTTACTTGTTACTTGTTACTTGTTACTTGTTACTTGTTACTTGTTACTTGTTACTTGTTACTTGTTACTTGTTACTTGTTACTTGTTACTTGTTACTTGTTACTTGTTACTTGTTACTTGTTACTTGTTACTTGTTACTTGTTACTTGTTACTTGTTACTTGTTACTTGTTACTTGTTACTTGTTACTTGTTACTTGTTACTTGTTACTTGTTACTTGTTACTTGTTACTTGTTACTAGTTACTTGTTACTTGTTACTTGTTACTTGTTACTTGTTACTTGTTACTTGTTACTTGTTACTTGTTACTTGTTACTTGTTACTTGTTACTTGTTACTTGTTACTTGTTACTTGTTACTTGTTACTTGTTACTTGTTACTTGTTACTTGTTACTTGTTACTTGTTACTTGTTACTTGTTACTTGTTACTTGTTACTTGTTACTTGTTACTTGTTACTTGTTACTTGTTACTTGTTACTTGTTACTTGTTACTTGTTACTTGTTACTTGTTACTTGTTACTTGTTACTTGTTACTTGTTACTTGTAACTTGTTGCTTGTTACTTGTTACTTGTTATTTGTTACTTGTTACTTGTTACTTGTTACTTGTTACTTGTTACTTGTTACTTGTTACTTGTTACTTGTTACTTGTTACTTGTTACTTGTTACTTGTTATTTGTTACTTGTTACTTGTTACTTGTTACTTGTTACTTGTTACTTGTTACTTGTTACTTGTTACTTGTTACTTGTTACTTGTTACTTGTTACTTGTATCTAGTATCTAGTAACTTGTAAGTGGTTATTTTTTTTGTATATCATGTGACTAGAGGAATAATTTGACTCTGTTTTCAATTACTTAATGCAGTCGAATAAATAGAAAAACTGTCTATACTAATAAGTTTAATTATAATAAAGTGTTGATTAAATATTTCGCTTAATTACCCGAAACAATCTATATTCTCGCTCATTTTATTTTATTTTAAATACCATAAATAACAATTATGTTCGATTTCAATTTTAATTTGATAAATAATATCCAGTTTTTTACTTAAGTTTTGTCTGGTATGTAATGAACAGAGTCCTTATGAAGTCTGCTTAGTTAAACTGAATTCCTGAAAGTGTGAATTGATTTCGCCGGACCGTTCACTATTTAAATGAGATTAAGGGTCAGATAGTCCATCGTCCCCTTCTCCCTCCGTTGGTTTGTAGCTTAGTATGCATGCGCACAAAGGTAGCTTTTGAGTTAGTAGGAGATTTCACCTCTGAATCTTTTCTTGCAACTCTGATGTGATTTTCTTCCTACAAGAGATGCTTGTATCGACATTGCAACGGTAATGGCAGCATAACCGAGAGCAACCATCTGAGAAGTCTCTTCAAATGTCTAAAACAAAGCTAAAATTAAATAATTTTTACAAGCGACACCATACCACACATTATCATTGTAACACTGGCTCCGCTGACGCTGGATAATTTTGTAATCGGCTGTTCGATGAAAAGAGTACATGAGTAAAATTTGGTTATGGTCAAGAAATCAAAATTAGCACGGTTGCAGTTTCTGCAAAAATTCGTTCAATTTACGAGTATAAGCTGTTATAACATGTCATATTTAACTTTATTACAGCGGCGAGCATAATGGTTATACAAATGACAAAATATCAACGATTTATTATTCGTTATTACCAAAACAAATAACTTATACCGTGTAACTCATAACTCGTTACTTGTTACTTGTTACTTGTTACTTGTTACTTGTTACTTGTTACTAGTTACTTGTTACTTGTTACTTGTTACTTGTTACTTGTTACTTGTTACTTGTTACTTGTTACTTGTTACTTGTTACTTGTTACTTGTTACTTGTTACTTGTTACTTGTTACTTGTTACTTGTTACTTGTTACTTGTTACTTGTTACTTGTTACTTGTTACTTGTTACTTGTTACTTGTTACTTGTTACTTGTTACTTGTTACTTGTTACTTGTTACTTGTTACTTGTTACTTGTTACTTGTTACTTGTTACTTGTTACTTGTTACTTGTTACTTGTTACTTGTTACTTGTTACTTGTTACTTGTTACTTGTTACTTGTTACTTGTTACTTGTTACTTGTTACTTGTTACTTGTTACTTGTTACTTGTTACTTGTTACTTGTTACTTGTTACTTGTTACTTGTTACTTTTTACTTTTTACTTTTTACTTGTTACTTGTTACTTGTTACTTGTTACTTGTTACTTGTTACTTGTTACTTGTTACTTGTTACTTGTTACTTGTTACTTGTTACTTGTTACTTGTTACTTGTTACTTGTTACTTGTTACTTGTTACTTGTTACTTGTTACTTGTTACTTGTTACTTGTTACTTGTTACTTGTTACTTGTTACTTGTTACTTGTTACTTGTTACTTGTTACTTGTTACTTGTTACTTGTTACTTGTTACTTGTTACTTGTTACTTGTTACTTGTTACTTGTTACTTGTTACTTGTTACTTGTTACTTGTTACTTGCTACTTGTTACTTGTTACTTGTTACTTGTTACTTGTTACTTTTTACTTGTTACTTGTTACTTGTTACTTGTTACTTGTTACTTGTTACGTGTTACTTGTTACTTGTTACTTGTTACTTGTTACTTGTTACTTGTTACTTGTTACATGTTACTTGTTACATGTTACTTGTTACTTGTTACTTGTTACTTGTTACTTGTTATTTGTTACTTGTTACTTGTTACTTGTTACTTGTATCTAGTATCTACTAACTTGTAAGTGGTTATTTTTTTTGTATATCATGTGACTAGAGGAATAATTTGACTCTGTTTTCAATTACTTAATGCAGTCGAATAAATAGAAAAACTGTCTATACTAATAAGTTTAATTATAATAAAGTGTTGATTAAATATTTCGCTTAATTACCCGAAACAATCTATATTCTCGCTCATTTTATTTTATTTTCAATACCATAAATAACAATTATGTTCGATTTCAATTTTAATTTGATAAATAATATCCAGTTTTTTAATTAAGTTTTGTCTGGTATGTAATGAACAGAGTCTTATATATCTTACCTAAATATAGGTTATAATTTTCTTTCGTTTTATATCTCGTGTATGGGATAAAGGTGTGCATATCGTATACGAGATATAGAAAATTCATATACTTTCCTTTATAATATATACATTATATTGTTGCATGTTTTACTAAAAGCTGTTCTCCCGAGCTTTAGACATTTTCTGTAGCATATTTTTTAACTTTTTCAATAAATAATGTATAAAATAACTTGTGCTCTATTCTCCTTTGGTATAACAATAAGGACTAAAGAAACTTTTTTGTGTTTTGTATTCATATCTTAATATCGTTTTCTTTAAGTTAATAATAGGTTTTATATAATATTTCTAGCTATACAATAAACCGCATATGCTTTATGGTAAATAAACATTTTTAGAAGAAAATAAATAAATAAAAGCATAAAATAAGATTGGGAAAATTTAATTAGGAAAATTGCGAACATAATTTCTATTTAATTTCCGGATGATTTTCTCTATGACATTTTTCTCTTGTAAACGAAATTGGATTCCATTTGTTTTTGGGCAACGGAAATCATTTTACGCAGATCAAAAAAACAGAAATCAAAATTCATTATGCTCTTTTGGAAAACCTGCTGCGTTCGTTAAATGAAATAAAAGCTTATTATGAAGAAATATATAAGGATCTAAAACCAACATCGTTTGTCCCCGCAGACACGTTATTTTATTGTAGCCACCGTAATACCGTTATTGTCACTATATTCAGCAACTGAAATAAAATATAGAAATTTTATTATGTTATACCTGCGTGAAAAAATATATCTGTCAATGTGTTTGATGTGATATATCGCATTTTATGTATGAGCAGAACTAGGAAAAATAGAAAACTCGAAAAACATAAAAAATGTGTTGGCATAAAATTATAACGAGATAACATTCATGAAAGGATTCAAAATGCAAATTAGGAACGTTTTCGGTAAAATTGTAAGTTCGAGTATAGTGTCTTCGACATTATATGTAAATATGTTGTATCGTCATATTCAAGGATTTTATATTAAATTTGATATTTTTAGGCCTAGCAAATTTTAAAAATCCACATGAAAGAGTTGACTTTCAAATTTAAGCTCTCCAATCCTTATTAAATATTTTAAAAAGCTGGTGATCTTAAAACTTAGCTAAAATTTTGAAATCAAACGAAGTAGAGTTTACTCTAAAACTTCTAATTGGCAAATAATTTTAAAGTAACTGTCAATGCCGGTAAGAAGTAAGCTCGAGTGAGTATAAATTATATAAGTGATTAAGACGTCACGTCCAGATACTAAATTGGATACCAATTTCCATAGTCATAATCGGTTGATCATCATTTTCATAATTGGTTGAGAAATGATTTAGTTCTATTCAAGCAGGTAATTTCCAGAACCACGCTTGAAATTCTAATTGAAGTTTGGGTGCCACTAGAGGCTCTAAAAACCTCATTCGAATTTCATGACCATTATTTTTATCATATAAACTAAGCCTCATTCAAAATTGTTTAAAAATGGTTAAGTTCCGTTAACATTATCTCCTTACCAGAACCTCAATTATATCATAAGTTTGACCAATCACTTCCTTTTATTAAATTGTCAATTATCCGGAACTAAATTGTGAACTCATATTTGAAACTCATTTTCATATAACTTAAACTTTCAACAGATTGCGAAACGGCTTAGTTCAACCTAAAGCTAGAGTTTAACAGCTCAACAAGGGTGATGGCTGTGTGACTAGTGAGATTTAAAAACCTTGACTGTTTACTTGAACCTGTCTTTATTATCGCAAATTTGTTTCTTTATATGCACAAGTTAAATCATAATTGCACTACCAACTGACAGGTAGATTTGCTGATCGTAAATTTTAATTAGTTCAAAAAATATTTAGCGCAGAGATAACATAATATGCATCCATGTACTCGTGTTCACACACAGGGAATCTGACATTATGATTGAATCGCATAATTTGGTGGGAAATATTTATGCTTGACCGATATACGAGTATATGGAAGTTGTGGTTGTGCCATAACAGTTTATATGGGTAACGTAGTTATTGGCATGGTGGTATGTTAAATCAACTTGCTCCGGGGCCCTGACATCTGTCTGAACTATTGTGGTGATATTAATGGATGGTTTATACGAGTGGTGGTATCGGCGGATGTCTGCATCGTGCGCGAGTGTATTGTGTTATTGCCAAAATTCCAAGGGTTATGAGTGTCCAGAACATTAAGTGAGACATGACATAATGATGGATTCGTCCATTTCTTGGTCACGTATTTCTTGCTCCAACAATCTCGTATCTCGAGTGGTAACGTTGAGGTTGAAATGGTGCTTTGTTGATGGTCGTGCACTGGTTATGGAGGATGATATACTAAATGACGGTATGAAAGCTTCATCTATTCCGCTGATCCTATTGCTGCTAGCATATAGATGCAAATTATTACTCCTAAGTGTACATCCTGGCTGTAGGTAGCTCTATGATGCTGTAGTGTTCCAGCGCTATTTTTGATTCGGTTGCGAATATCCGTTGATTTGCTGCATGAAGTTTGACGAAGCAGTTGTGGAGTGTGGACACTCCCAATGCACAGGACTCATGTTGAGTTGGTGCATCCAAGAACATGGATACTTCGCATTGATTATGCTCACTTTGACGAGTGTATATTGTGGAAATGTCGCAAAGGAGAAGTCCAGGAATTACTCGGTGGGATTTTGTTTTATCCTCCGACGAAATGGGTGCGAAGCGTACTCGGTATTGGTCGACAAGTATATATTTTGTTGATGATAAATTCGCATCTGAGTGTTATTGATGATGACTAGAACCGGAATAACTTCAGATAAGTTATATGACCATGCTTGAACTAATGGTAATTCGATAGCGATGATGGCATTTGACTGTGTTACGCGGGTTCTAATCGTTATTAATTATAGATGGTGTAAATTCAAGAGTCCGTGCCCGGGAAGAATAATTGATTTATAGTAGGGTCCAGTTAGTTCTTGCTTAGTAGCCCCGATTAGTACCTGTAGCAGACCCCGTTGGGTGCCTTCAACGTGCTTCATGGCTAATCCTAATTGCAATGCGAGCCATATTGTTGCTAACGCCTTGTCTTGAAATGCCCGGTAATCGTTCAGTACTTCTAACTCGTGTTCCAGGCGTTGATTTGCGTTTACGAGTTGTTTTAATTATTGGGCGGTTATATCGCTACTGTGTGTGAATAATTTCACCGTATTGTCGATGATGGATGTTTGATTATTTAACAATTTTAACTGTTCTTCATACTGCGCAGCTTCTCTTTGAGATAGGATCCCGAACATGTCCCCAGCTATTTTGCCAATGGTATCGTCCAATCCTCGTTTTCTTCTGTGATAGTTTATGTCGTTGCCACTGTAGTTGTTATGTTAGGATGTCGCATTGGATGGTGATCACATGGCTGCAGGCTGTTTCAAGCAGAGTAAGCCCCAATAATTCTACCTTCGCGTTGTTATCAAAACTGATGACACAAATCACTGCGAAAGTCAGTAGTAAAAATCTACTAGTATGGTTGGCAGGACTTCGGTTTTGTTTTGCGTGACGACCTGGTTGTTGACGGCGAGCGGAATGGTTCGCTATATCCTGTATTTGCTCACTATCTGCCTTACTTATTGGTTGTAGGCAACGGTGACACCTTTGTTATTGGTCTTTTGATGTTGAGATGATAAGTGGTTTTCACAGTTACGGCCCGGCTCATCCTTGCCGGGATGTAACTCCAACATTGCGACCGCATGTTCTGCACCACTCTCCATAGAGATGAGACGTTTTTTGAGGCGTCTGGATGTCTTTTTTCTGGAGAAAGAAATACCCTGGTGTTAACACTTCTAGGGATTCTGGATTATCTGTTACTGAACAGAGTGGCCTGGAGTTTAGGCACGCTTCGATATGGTTTAGTAAAGTTGTCAATTCCTCGGATGTTAACCTCGTATCGCCTATACATTTTTTCATATGAGTTTTGATGGATTTTACTCCTGCTTTAGTTTACATTAGTTTACTAGCTCCTACAAAGTTGGTTCCATTGTCGCTGTATATGTGAGTTGCGTTGCCTCGCCGTGCAGTAAATCGCCTAAAGGCGTTTACGAATCCTTCCGTCGTTAAATCCGATGTTACTTCGATGTGAATTACTTTGGTACTGAGGCAGATGAAGATGCTGATATATCTCTTGTAGGATTTATTTCCACGGCCTTTGCTCGTACGTATGTTAATGGGTCCTGCATAATCCTCTCCTGTATATGTGAATGGTCGAGCTACAGTGGCTCGAGGAGCAGGCAAATTTGCCATGAACGGTTCCGAGGTTTTAACCTTGAATCGATGGCATCGGATTCAATGGTGCATGTATGTATTGTTTAACTGCTTGAACCCCTCTGATGATCCAGAACCGTTTGGCGATGGCCCCAATCCAGGACCAAGTCAGTAAAGTATCCCTTGTATGAGATTATAACCATATGTTGTTCTTCATATGGGAAATTTGAATTTTCCAATTTACCTCCTACCCGAATTACGTTGTTTTTGACCAGGAAGGGATTTAGTGAATAAAGCTTGCTATGCTTATTAAGAGGCTTGTTTCTGCTTAGCGATGAATGTTCTTCTGCGAATGCCACTTGCTGAACTGTTTAGACTAATCGTAATAATGCGTGATCCCACCCGTATTAATCCTCGCTATTTGGTCCATCATCTTAGTATGTAGACTGTTATTCGGATGAGTTTACTCAGAGAAGAATAATCTAAATGTGATCTCTTCTGATGTCTCGGAAATCTGCTCCCCCTCATATGATGTTTTGTTCTACAGGAAACTGAGTTCCTTCCACCTACTGTCCAAAGATCTCATATTTTGGCGGTCACCCCTCGAGATTCGCAGCCTGTATAGGATTATCTTTCGACCGAATATGTTTATTGTATTGTATATCGCTGATGGTTTGAATCTCTGCGACCCGGTTTGCTACAAACGTTTTCCACGTGGACGGCGGTTTGTGAATCCAAGCCAGTGTGATCACACGCAAAAAAAACTACTTCACTTTGCTCGCGAAGCGCTAAGTTAACTTAAAATTGTCAATTCAACGTAGTTTGTTGTTAGGTTAACCGATCCATGCTAAGTCATATTAGCATATGCTTGGTCAATTAAACAAAACCGAGAAAGTAAGTATGCATGGAATCGGTCCCTAGGGTTATGTTGGTGATGCTCACGTCTTGGTTACTTGTTGTACTAGTCGGATTAACAACAGTGCTCCACTTAGTTCTAGGCGAGGGATGGTTAGGTTGGACTTCATTGGAGCCACTTTAGTTTTTGCCGTTAGTAATCGGCTGGTTATTTGCTCGTTTACGGCAATTTTATTGTGCATTACGGCCGCGTAGGCGGATTCGGAAGTATCAGAAAATCCGTGTAGCTTAACCCTGCAGTTGTTTGTGGCATAATTAAGGTATCGCGGTATCTGTATGGCTTGACTTTCATTTAAGTCCCTCTTTAGGTGTTCCCATTTCTTAGAAAGTTCGGATGGCAATCGGTCATCCCAATCCAATTCCAAACTCCACATTGTTTGATACATTAGTTTGCAATTGATGGCTAGTGGTGCCAGCCATCCCAGGGGGTTCAAATTTTTTGACATTTCTGACAAATAGGCTTAGTGAGGTTGCTGTTATTAGGTGGTAACTGGACATGGAAGATGAAGTGATCTCCCGTTGGATTATAGCGAATTCCTATTGTTAATCATCGATTATGATTTTATCTTCCGGAATCTCTGCCAAGAGGTTCTGATGGTTAGGGCTAGACCATTTACTTATTTTCATTTTTCCCTTATGAAGTAGTTTTACTAAAGGGTGTTTTTTTAGGAGGTTTGTTTTTCCGATAGATGTCGTTTTATTTTATGACAGTTGTTTTGACAGCTCAAAGTGGCATTTCTACTCAGTATTGTTTGGCAAATCATTATGAATAGGTTAACTCCAGAACAACGTTTTCAAATCGTGGAAATTTATTTTCAAAATCAGTGTTCAATTAAAAATGTTTATAGAGCACTTCGTGAATTTTATGGTGCACATAATCGTCCGTCAGAGACCACCATAAAGAACGTAATTACCAAATTTCGGTCTACATTCACTCTTTTGGATGCCAAGCCACCGACAAGAATGAGAAGAGTTCGTACAGAAGAAAATATTGCTGTCGTTGAGGCCAGTGTCGAAGAAAACGACAATTTATCGATTCGTCGTCGTGCTCAGCAAATTGGACTTTGTCCATCGACTTTATGGAAAATTTTACGTAAAGATTTGGGTTTGGTGCCATACAAAATTCAATTGGTGCAAGAATTAAAGCCACACGACCATCGTTTGCGCCGTGAATTCAGTGATTGGTCGTTAAATCAATTGAACGAAGATCCATTTTTTTACCGTAAAATTCTCTTCAGTGGTGAGGCGCATTTTTGGTTAAATGGATACGTCAACAAACAAAATTGTCGCATTTGGAGCAAAGATAATCCACACGCCGTTCAAGAATTACCAATGCATCCTGATAAATGTACTGTTTGGTGCGGTCTATGGGCTGGTGGGATCATCGGTCCATATTTCTTTAAAAATGAGGAAGGACGACGCGTTACCGTGAATGGAAATCGATACAGAACCATGTTAAATGAGTTTTTGTTGTCAAATCTTGAAGATATGGATATGGATGAAATGTGGTTTCAACAAGATGGTGCCACTTGCCATACAGCACGTGAAACAATCGACTTATTGAAAGAAACTTTCAACGACAACATTATTTCGAGAAATGGTCCGGTGAATTGGCCTCCGCGTTCGTGCGATTTGACGCCACTCGATTACTTTTTGTGGGGATACGTGAAGTCATTGGTTTATGTGGATAAACCTCAATCGATTGACGCTTTGGAAACCAATATTCAACGTGTCATTGCTGACATACGCCCTCAAATGCTTGAAAAAGTGCTGGAAAATTGGACCTCCAGAATGACATTTGTGAAAAATAGTCGTGGTAGCCATATGCCAGAAATTGTGTTTAAATGTTAAATGCCAAAAAATTATCTACCAAATAAAAAAAAATTTTGGTCATTTCATAATTTTATATGTGTTTTATTCAAAAAAAAAAATCGGCAACCTCTTAAAAAAACACCCTTTAGTTGGGTGTACAGTTGTTGAGCTTCTTCAACGGTGTCAACGCCCGTTAGGACATCATCAACATAAAAATCTCGTTTGAGAATGCGACTCGCTTCTGGATGTTGAGCGAAGTCATCTTCAGCCGATTGATGCAGTGTCCGAATGGCGAGGTAAGATGCGGCGGATGCCCCATACGTAATGATAGTGAGTTGGTAATCTTGCAAAGGTTGATGTTTATTTTCTCTCCAAAAGATGGTTTGACACTTCTGATCTCTACATTCGTGTTTGGCGATACATCTTCTTCATATCCCCGGTGAACACAGTTAGACTTAGGCCTGTAGATGTTTGCATGGAAGCATCGAACACCACTCGAATTGTTGCGGTGTCTGTATTTTTCAATACTGCAATGTAGGGTACCAGTCAAATTTTTCTCTAATTGTAAGAAACGCTGGAGCGCTCGATGTCTAGAGTGTCCCAACAGGTTTACTTGATGTTCTTTAAATGGGATTTGAACAATTTATCTCCCATTCTGGCTCATTTATATCGCATTCGTGTTCGATCTCCGGCCTGCTCCTGATCATCGGAATTTCTTCTATTTCTTCTATTTGTAGCTTTTTGTGGATCTCCGTTGATTGGAGTTGGGCCGGAGATTCGCTAACCGAAGCTAGTTTTTATTGCGCTTGGCTTACCCTTTATGATTAGGGTGCCAATGAAGTCGCTGTACACGTCTCCTTCTTGCAGCAGACCGATTGGGCTGGAATCTGATATTCCGGATCAACCAAACCCAATTTACTCCGCCTATCATTCTGGCTTCATGTAATTGGTTGTTCGGGGAATGCGGTTTAAGGCACATTGTTACAATGGATTTTGCCGTGTTTGTATTATTAGCCTTAATTCCTGATATATTCACCGTGGTTTGTTGCAGTGGTATACCAAGACGTTGAACCTCGGACTCCGTCATCAAAGAGACTTGTGATCCTGGATCTATTAAAGCTCGTACATTGTTTGAAACGCCACAAATGGAATTGATCGTTACAACAGCTGTTGCCAATAATGTTATTTGAGTACCCTTCAAGGTGTCGATTGATACCCTTTTTCAGGTCGTTGATCTGGTTCGTGTAACAGCTGATGGTGTCTGTTTTTGCAGGTGACACATGCCAGTTTCTCGTCACAAGCAATTGGTACAAATTCCCGCTCTGTTGATGACGTCAATTGATCTTTTTATGCTAAAATTGCTAAAAAAGTGGTAACACCGCGTGAGAGGTGAAGAACATGTGATCGTAGACTTTCAATGCATGAAATTCTTTAATGGTGGCACTTCGTGTGGGCAATCGATGCAGTTTCCAAAACGCTCCAAAGTATCGAAGTCTAACTTCTGCATAAAAAATGTGCGATGATGGCTTCAAATGGGATTTCCAACTGAGGATTTTTAATGTTGTGCAGCATCTCGATGATGGTTTCATGCAGGTTTCTGATACTCGTGGCTGATGGATGTTGTATATTGTCTAGGGATGTATTCACGTGGAAATGCGACGAGACCAACAATCGCTTGTTATTATACCTCGCCTAACAAGCGGCACAATTAATCGCTCATCTTCCGACCATTAGTAACTATTGTCATAAAAAAGTTTTATTCCGATCTATGTATGTTCCGACACTAATAACTAAGTTCTATTCCAATTTCCCAATTTACATACCGCACGGAGTTGTTTCATATTAATTCACTATGTTGCTGAGCCAAATCCGGAATTCATTTTGTAATCCCAGTTTCATCTAAATTGATTGTCGAATGGCAAGCTTCGACCAGCTAAACGAATTCCCATCCGAGCCATTTTTGAAACAACGCAAATATACAATCGCACGCTAACTAAATGTGACCTAGCCACATGAACGTACGGCAACCTCAGCTCACCAACGAATTCAACTTTGTCTGACATGCTTTGAAATTTTTTTTTTGTGAAAACTAATGCGCACTCTCAATGGTTTTATGATAGACTAGTTAACTTAAAATATCGGAAGTCGAAAGCGTATGCCAGAATGTCGAAAAGCGGGTTAGAAGCAGACAAAATTATGTTTCTACAACATACTCGTAGTAACGAATTTTAAATTTATTTCAAATCAAAATACAGGTCGTATATCGATCAAATTCAAGAAAAACTCAGAGTAAATCCAAAACAATTTTGGAAATACTTTAGGAATAAACGCGAAATTGATGGATAACAATACATGCTCAAGAAACTGGAAATATTAGAGCCAACCACATGGATACCTCAATAAAGGTGGAATGGACCAGAGCGTTTTCCAATCCGTTGAAATAAATTGATTGCGATTTGATCGTGGTATTACCGGCTTGTAATATTCGCTAACGAGTGATCTCAAATTGATGATTTATTCGCTATAAGCGATCTCGATCCAAAAAAAATAAGCTCTAGCTTTGACGACTAACCAAAACATTTTATTTTCCAAATTATTTTTGCATATTACATTAATGCTTCAGAGAGGCAATTTGATTGCAAAAACAACAATTAAAAAAATTAACAAAATGTGCTTTATATAATGCAAGTTTATAATGCAAATCACAAGTAACATTGATACATATGTTGAAAATGCAAATGTCGTATAATTGAATGTTTATGATGAACAGTTCCAAATTCGGTTCATTACCAAAAGGCTTCAATGTTCCCATGAATATTTTTTTTACGTCGTATCCGCTGGCACAAACCCTTTTTAAACAAAAACAACATTGATCGGTACCGTTCGTTCGAATAAACCTTAGCTGCCTCGTGAGTTAACCGATGCCCGAGCAGCCCGTCAGCGAGACTAGTTCAACAATGCATTTGCGTACTCTGGAGAGGTGGCGCTGTTCAGTTATATGAACCGATCCTTCAAAACTATACTCGTGATGCCAACTACAAACGCAGGAGACGAAATAGTACAAGTTAAAAAGGGGGTCTAAAAACCACAAATGATCTTGGACTACAATGCCTTGAAAGGTAGGGTAGATACCTTCGACTAAATGGTACGTCACTATACTACCAAACGCCGATCGAACAGATGGCCGATGACTGTATTTTATAACATGTTGGATGTGGATGGAATGACAGCGTATCGTCTATTTTCATTACACAACAACTAAACAAAGTGGTTCAAACGACCATCCACAAAACGCAAGCCATTCCTCCAGCGGTCTGTCTGCCATGCGGGCAATGGGGTACCACATTTCCATACATACGGAAACACCGGTGGTAAATGAAAACTGTCCCGAAGAAAGAAATGTTGTGCCAAAGTTACAACAAAAGAATTGTTCGTTCTGCATCAGAGCCAAAGCAAAGAAAAAGACCACCAGTTCTTGCGATTATTGTCGGAACTGCATTTGCGAAAATTTTACTTGCTTCCCCTTCCAAAATGTATGGGGTGCCACAGGCACTTCCTACACGATATGTAAACCTTTTTTGGCCAACACGGACTGAAGGTTAATTGTCATATCTAACCAACCTAATATCATTTGTAACAATACCTTTGGATGAAGGGCTCAAAAAGCGGAGCTCTTTTATGGTTGATTTTATCTTAATATTAATAATGGCATATCGCCTATTGATCATAGTTTTACGTTATTTAACTTGTTTTACGTCGTAACATAACTCAAATTTAACAATTTTATTTCATGGTGCGTGTTCCGCTTCCATGTGCAATAAAATTACATAAATTTTGATAAATATCTTTTCAATTAACTTGATTGTATGTGCTCTCAGTTTGTATGTAATCGAGAGCCTATACCCTAAAAAACTCTTCCCACATTGCATCAATAAACTTATATTGTCCAACCCCAAACCATTTCGTCTGTTTTACGATTATTTTTGTTCACACGTCATAAATTTATTTTATTTTTTGGCCACGACATTATTTTTCTGGGAACAGATGCCCCAGATATTTTCGTCTTAGGCATATATAGGTGTATATACGAACGACCAAAAAAAAGGGGGACGGTAGCAATAACAACAGGTAGTTAGTACGACGATGTGATAAATATACAAAATTTATCTCGAAATCATGAATTTTAATTAAAATTTAAATCCAATTTATTTTTTGTGCTGATTGAGTACCCTCTCGATTTTGACGGTCGGAAGCAACATTTTAGGGTAACAACAGTGTGATAGAAGGATATACGCACCCAGATTGTTTTAATATCCCAATTATTTTTATACTTTTTATAAATATCAGGTATTCTGGTAAAATTAAATGTGGAGAGCTGACTACCTAAGTAGTATACATAACGAAACGGATGGACTGGTCGATATTCAATTCGAAATGTGATAACAATATAATATTGATATAGGCCTATCTTAGATTGCATCTTCGAATAAATCAACCTTGTCTTTGTACATTTTATATATTTATACACCAGACTAGAATAAGGATTTGTATAATTTACTAAGAATTGATAAAAGAGAAAACTTTACTAATTTACAATCGTACGTGATTTAGGTAATTGGACGAGAAGTTTTATGTTGCTATGCTGCCTAGCCTGTCTACGATTTTGTGTGTATAATTAACTGTTTGTGTCAGAGTCTTTATTGGGTTTTCTACATAATAAAATGTTAATGTACCTACATAGGCGGTATCTAGAAAATAAAATATTTAATGTATGTGGAAAAGTTTAGTAGTTAAAAGTTTTTACATATCACTTAATAGAATTAAATTTATTGGTCCTCTTTACTAAGTAACTGACTGATAATGCTGTCTCTATTATCAAACGTAGTGGTAGTTTATTTATGTAAATACTATAAAAATTTTCTATAAATGCGGACCTCCCCTGTGACAACAGATGAAAGTTGGAATGATAGTTAATTTGTTTGAGTTAATTTGGACCCCTCTAATAGTTTACAATGTAGCTCATACCCAATTTTAAACTCCCAATGTTATTTGTTCTTACTTCATTAATTGTAGCCTATTGTCGAAATTCCGTGCCAATTACTATCCTTTTATTCGAAAATACATTTTAAAATTTAAAATTATAATTTTGGTTACTATCAGTTAAAAATTCACCTTGACATTATATTTTCATCATACAAGCCGAATGTCAACCAAAATAAACGCATAATGCGGAGTTGTAAAATTGTTAGTTCGAACAGATATCGCTAGTTCTATCCAAATTGACGTTTTCCACTGCATCATGAAGTAAATCCGTGATCGTTATGCGTGATGCTATTTAGTTGAGAAATCATTAGGACTGAAATTGTTGCCGTCCTTTGTTTCCATCTCTTATCTCCAAGTTTACTAGCACGTCACCATAAACTCAATCATAATTGTATTCCGTTTTCATTATACAAATTGAGTTTTATCTCAAATGACGCAGAAACTTTCCAAATTTTAGATTTTCACTCTGCCGTTGTCCTGAAATCTATTGTTTTATTCATACAAACCGTATTTATAGTGAAATAAGCTATTTGCCAAATTACAACGAACTTAAATAGCCACTTCTCACTGTGGTTTTCGGCAAATTGTCATATTCGGTAAATTATTGTTTCCGATTAAATGCATGTAAAGTTAGACTTACCCAGTAGAGAACTAACTTTAGGACTAATGTAGCACAAATTTCACTAGGCCTAACTTAATCCTAAACCAACAAAAACAACCGAAAATTTATTTCAATTGATTAAAAAGTAAAACAAGAATGTCATTTAGGCGAAATATTGAATTTGTGAACTAATTCCAATTTCAATTTACGATAAATAATTAGGTTCAACATTTATTAGGATGGGATATAAGAATTTAGGATTTTGTTAAGAAATTGAATATCTCGAGATCTAACATGTTTATCAAGAATGTTATTATGTTTTTCAGATATGTCTAGACTAGGACTATCTATATTCTAAATTATTTGAAAAACTTATTAATTTCGTATGCTGAAAAGTACCCGAAAATATCGAACAATTTAATATTTTCTCATAAATAACGTAATCTAAGACTTTCTAACAAAATCCTAAATTCTTATATCCCATCCTAATAAATGTTGAACCTAATTATTTATCGTAAATTGAAATTGGAATTAGTTCACAAATTCAATATTTCGCCTAAATGACATTCTTGTTTTACTTCTCAACCAATACAAACAAATTTTCGTTTGTTTTTGTTGGTTTAGGATTAAATTAGGTCTAACTTCAAGCGCGTTCCGATTAATTGTTTTTCCGATGAATTGTCTTTTCCGGTGAATTCGGCGTTCCACCGTTTTCGGTACTCCATCGCATTAAATCATCTTGGTCCTTTTTCTCATTTAAGTATCAGGCATTTTAAATGTGACTTTGAAAAACCAAAAATGCAAACGTTTGTAAGGCCGACTACAATTTCATAATAAATTATGTCACCTATATAGGTGAGAGCGGCTTCGGCGAGCTGCATATGGTTTACGTTTTAGAAGATATAGTAACATTTTTCCCAACAAATCACAAAGCAATTCGCTATGTTTTAGTAAGAAACAAAATAATATTGAATCTATATAACTCGCTTAGTTGTTACCCGTTTATAGCTAACCTCGACATTAACGATACTTAATACTCCGCCATTTTATTACATGAAGACATTCACCCTTGGGATGTTCTTGCTGAAAATAACAACATTCACTATACCCACCAGTATCAACTTCGAAGTGTAAGACCAAATTATTCAAATCGTGATAAAAATGATGAAAAATGACCCTGGTCCAAAACCACTTTTATCGTCGGTTTGAAGGTCTTTTTTTTCGCGGTTTGCTTAGTTACGTCCCTACTTTTACGCATGTATCGGCCAATTCGAGGACGTACGGATATATGTCCGATTTTATTACCATCTGCACATTGTATAGCTCCATGCCAGCCTATACTGGCCTGGAAGATGGGTCGGCCCATGAGTTTTTCACTCCGACAGGGGGTCATAGATGTGTTCCTTTTCATCACAAATCGTAATTTGTTGATGAAAATTCCCTTTGCATCCTGCCCCTATCGGGATTCGAACCCTGTATCTCCCGATCCAAATGCCAAAGCTTTAACCACTATGCCATTTGGTCGGTGGTTTGAAGGTCTCTGATCCAAAGGTTTGAATCGAACAACAATTTTAACGATACCACTTTAGTGCCTGAATCATCCGGTTTGGCGCTAGTAGCTGATTTTCCGTTTATTATAGAATATATAGTTGTCGTGTATCGTTGAAAAGGTCTTGAAGAATGCCGTTAATTTTGCTGAAGTACCTTAACTCGAATTAGCCCACAAATATTTTTTTCGAAATTTTATATTTTTTGCACATATAGTTTTACCAAGATCTAAACTAAGGGATATACTCGTACAGTCTCTATATTTTTTAATTACATTGGCTAGTTATAAATTAATGCAATGGTCGGATTCAAAGCACTTTACGCAAAGAACCAAACCCCATTTTTTGCACATAGTCCGACCTATGGTCTTACAATTATTTCCAGCACAACGTTTTTTTGTCAACCGGACATACGTAATGGTCCATACGATCATAGCGAATACCGGATAAATCAGCTGATCGTTTCGGCTTCCCGACGTACTTTGGCAGTTCGCCAAAATGCTTGCAGTAGTATAAGGCCACAGCTCTTCGGAAATTGAGGTGAAGAATTTCTGGGTTGGCTATCCTGTGATGCAACCATGCGCTTTGTACAGCTACTTCAATCAGTCATGTAAAAATGGAGCTCCACCACTTTTTACATTTTATTCCTATGCGATAAAGGCTAACATTTTGGTCCATACGATCTACCCCACACATGTATTTATTGTACTCAGATATGGCACCAAATACGGTCGATGCAATTTACACGACTGAGTTGTCTTCCCATTCGAATGTTCAAACCATTTACTTTTTTGCTAATGATGAAACCACGCTCCTTTTCGCGAATAGTACCAGTAGCATCGTCCATTTTCCGAAGTTTTGCTCGTAAAACGTATTCGAGCGCGAATTTCGTCCCTGGTAAATCTTGAAATTTATAAGATATCATGTTGGAGTACGTAGTGACCATACCTTATAATCAAATCTCAGCGACTGGCCTTTTATGAACTCCTTGCAACCATGTTTTCCAAAATAAGAAATCATACTCACTCATCGGTCGAAGCTGTAAGCTCGGTGTAAGCTCGGTATAAGCTTCCACATTTTGTCGGTTTGATTTATTTGCGTATTACCTTCAAAATGAAGAAATTGCAAAATTTGCTTGAACCGATTTTTCCGCATTGAATTATAAATTAGTTCATTTCGAAGATCTGATTCGGTTGACCAGTACGATGCGATATTAGACTGAGAAGCGTAACCACTTATTAGTAAAATTCCAATCCAAACTTTGAGCTCCTCTACCGAAATACGTGGTGCAGGTGTTTGCAGAAACGTTGCATAAATATCATATTGCTTACTAAAGTGGTTGAGTAAATCATAATCCACAAATTTCTCGAATTGTTCATCAGGGGTTATATTTCGACAATCCTCATAATTCTGTTCCAGGAATATTGGCATCATACCAGTTGATATGTCGTCACACCACTCCAATTTTGAGGGCATTTTAAAATTTAATAGTACCGATTTTTCAGTAGACAAACTTGATGTACAATTTGACATTTCCATCGCAGAAACCGGCAAATTAGTAGATGCTCTGTCATCTTCAAAATTGTCTGCGTTTTCTTCAATATCCGACTCTCGATTTTTTTGTATAAAATTTCGCATCCATTTTTTAACTGAGCCGAGCACACATTATCAGGTAACCCGTAATGGTCGTCTGGACCATCACCCTCTCCACTAACACCTTCTCCATTATCCGGGGGTTCTAAAACAATTGCGGTTTGTAAATTTTCGTTCTCGTCATCAGATAATATATCTTCCAAATAATCGAGCGCTTCTTTCAAACTCAATTTTCGAGAAAATGAAGTATACATTTTTCAACTTGAGATCAGTCTAGCGTTGCTGTATGGCAACATGGCAAGAAAACACAAAATTTTCCACGCCAAACTATTATCCAATTTGTGAGGCTATACATAATTGTAAGGTTTAAAGAATGGCGAATAATTAATTATAATGCAGATTATTTCCAAAATTAATTAGCTTATAATAAAAATAATATAATTACTTTTTCATGTATTCCATTTTTGATGTTCTGGGGCGATTTTTTTACACTCTAACTTTGAAGTATCTCAACTCTCACGTACAACCAGCTACTGTCAAAAAAACTGCACGAAAAGAAAGAATAAACCTTTACAAAGTGGAAAAAACACACGTTCAATGTTATTAATAAACTGTATGTAAGTGACATCTCTTGACTGGTAGCCATACTGACGTTGCCAAATAGCAACGCGGGGCTGATTCGGGTTAATATTCAAAACTACCATTGTGAATCTTCCAGCGGTTACAATTTGTTTCATTCTTCTACAATCATATGGCATATCATTTGAAAGTTCTTGGAAAAGCAACAATTTTATAATCAGCGCTTTAGTTAGCAAATGCACCGTATTGGCGCTGGAAGCTAATTATTGATTTATTTTAGTATATTAGTATGAAATATAATTCAAAATGTTTTGAGAAATTTAGCAAATTAACACCAGTCTGTAAGACCAAGTTATTGAAACCCTGAAAATTTTGTAAAATGACTGGTTCTCCAGGTTTGTAGTTAAGATATAGTCCTCCAAACTCAGGAACTCTTCTTTGGCCGGAGTATTGCTGATAGTGGAGTATTTAAAGTATTTTGTGTGATTTTTTTAGAATTTTTCTAGAGGACTTAGTTGAGATATTGTTTTTGAAACTCGAGAATTAATCGTTGGCCGGACTATTACCCATTATCTAGTAATAAAGGAAAATTTAAAGAATTTTTGTATGAGGTGGAGTTGAGATATAGTCCCGCGAACTCAGGAACCCCATTTCATAAAAAAATTCTGAAACACAACGAAAAGTTTCTTTAAATTTTCGTCTATCACTAGACATAAACAGATAATCCGCCCAACGAATAGTTCCTGAGTTTGAGAGACTATATCTCAACTCCGCCGAAGAGGAAACTTTTTGAAAAATTCACTGAAATTACATTAAATCTTTCTCTTTCACTAGAGATAAGTCGGCAGTCCGGTCAACGAATAGTTCCTGAGTTTGAGAGAGTTTATCTCAACTTCATATCACATAGAAAAATTCTTAAGAAATCACAAAAGTTACTTTAAGTCTTTCTATATCACTAGACATACGCCGATGGTTTGGTCAAGGAATAATTTCTGAGTTTGAGGGTCTATATCTCAACTCAACCCCATTGACAAATTCTGAAAACCCCAAAACATTTCTTTAAATTTTCTTGTATCACTAGACATATGTTGATAGCCCGGCCATCGAGTAGTTCCTGAGTTTGAAAGACTTTATCTCAATTCCACCCGAAGTTAAGTTAAATTTTCCTCTATCACTAGTCATAAGCAGATAGTCCGGCAAACGAATAGCTACTCAGTTTGATAAACTATATCTCAAGCCGACTAAATAGAAAAATTCTGGAAATACTCAGAAATTACTTTTAATCTTCTTCTATCACTAGACATAAACTTATAGTCCGGTTATCTAATAAATTCTTAGTTTGAGCGACTATATCTCAACTTCATTCCCTAATGAAAAATTCTGAAAAAAAAGCCCAAAAAATAATTTAAATCTTCCCGATCACTAGATATAGGCTGATAGTCTGACCAACAAATACTTCTGGAAAAAAAAAAAAATCAAAATATCAAATTACATAAATTATTTTAAATCTTTCTCTATGATCAGCCATAAGCCGATAGTTCGGCAAACGAATTGTTCTCGAGTTGAAGGGTTTATATCCCAACTCCACTCAATAGAAAAATTCTGAAAAAGTTCCTTAGACCGAGGAACTATTTCTCAACTCCACCCTATAGAAAAATTCTGAACAAATTATAGAAATTATTATGAATCTTCCGCTATCACCAGACATAAGCCGGCCATAAGAACATTCAATAAAAATTATGAATTTTTGTTCAAGCCTTGAAAATTTGGCTGTCGTGATAGTTTTGAAGTATCATCAAAATGTCATATTTCTACTCACAGCTCCGAGAAATTATTGAATCATGAAAATTTTATCTGTCAATAAATATTTTCGGGGCTGAGAGTAAAATTGTGGCGCGTTTTGGGGCTGATAGCTAAAAATGTCTTGATATTTATATTTATAATTAGTGTTGCCATCGCATTTTGGGGATACAAATTGGGCTATTTTCACATACATCCAAATAGTAGAAATTCTAGAAATCGGCGCACTTTGAGTACGGAGTAATAAAGTTCAAATATGGGGCGAAGAAAAACAATTCGAAAACTGTTTCTTCCGGTTTTTCAGATGAGGCATTTTCAAAATTTTCTACAATTGATGATTAGAAGATCTTGACCGAAATCCAACCCGGAAAGTGGAACAGATTTGTCGAAACAAATTGAATTGATTCAGAAAGAAATTTTCTAATGGAGTTGAAAATGAGGAATTTCGCCAAAAATTAGGTCACGATAATTAAGGGTGGTAGCAGGACAAAAGACGATGCGAAAGAAACGTCATTATCATGGAATGAAAAGCTTTCATTCAGATTTTCAGACCTTCTGTAGAATTGAAAATTGCATCGAAAAATTTGAAAATTAGTTTTCGCTAAAATATATTTAGAGGGGGTGTAAAAACGGTAATGCCATTAATTAGCAGTTAGGACAACCTAAACAGTTGATGAACAGATTGATCAATTTAAAATACATTACCTGAGACATAACCAGTTAAAAATGATTAAAATCGCGGAAAATGAAAATTACAAGGACTATTTATTTAGTAAAAGACAAACAGCTGTTTTAAACGGTGTTTGGGCGAGACTGTATTGAACTACGTGATTGCTGGTATCCCTGGTCTAGAATCTAACAAAATGATTTTATTTTGTGCTGAAGACTAACTTTAAACCAATAGTTGAATGCATGACACTTAAAAAAATTAATAAGATTCGCATTAAATGTACAGGAAGAGAACCAGACACACAGAACAGCAATATTAAATTTTGTTAAATGTGGTAGAGTGGAACATAAATCAAAATTTTGCAGAAAAGGCTGAAGGGCTCCAATGTTTTAAATGCTGAAGATTCGGTTATAAAGCTGCAGATAGCACAAAAGGGGGCTAGTTTTTGAATTTTTTGCCTAGGCATTCTTGTGTTTTTTCTCTCAGGGGGCTTTTTATGTTCCACGCTCCAATTTTATATTTTATATTTTATTAATTGATTATATGATCTGTAACATTATGTATGGAATATAATGTCGACCAAGTGGCGGTCTGTTCTGGCTGTGGCGCAAATGTAAGCCTCTTAAGCACATTTTTCAAAACAGTTTCGCGGACTTCTGGTCTTCGAGGGTTCCAGTTCATCGAGGTTGTGGTTGGTCTGTTGGTGTAACCTTTCCCTTCAAGTACACCATAAAAAGAAATTGAAACTCGGGATCGTAGGGGCCAGTTTATATCACAACTTTTCTACATTATATGAGAGAGAGAATAGTTATGTGTGATGGAACACCGTATTGTTGGAACCACATGTTCTGTAGGCCTAATTGATTCAATTCGGACACAAGAAAGTTTTCCAACATGTCAGTAACGTTTACAGCATTGCCTCTAGCATCCTCAAAGAAATAAAACCCAATGATGCTGCCGGTCCAAATGGCACACCACACAGTTACTCTTCGAGGAGTAGTGGTCTTTGGTGTATCAATTGAGAGTTTTTAGTGCCCCAATAGCGGCTATTCTGCCGCCAAGTCAAAATGTGGCTCGTCGCTCATCATGATTTTTTGGCAAAAATTGTGGTCATGTACTCCAATCTCGCCGCCGTTCATGGTCATTTTCCTGCATCTTGGATGGTAAAATACCAATTTTCTTTGAGAATTTTTAACAAACATTATGGAGACATTCCTAATTCTTTTGTGTACGGCGTCGATAAGAGGGACCTGAACATTCAACAACACTCTGCCTCACTACATCAATCTTTTTTTTCCCTTTATTAATTACACCTGAGACTGTGCTCATCTAGCAATTTATCTTTCAAATTTTTACAAATTTTACATTTCTTAACCAATTCTGATTTGTTGGTGTGAAACCCAATGGTTAGTCCCAAAATTAATTAAACCTATTTAAAACACTAATTTTAATTTGGTGTGTTTACTAGGTCAAGTGGCCTAGTTCTTTGAAGTCTTCTTTGAACGACAGGGTTATCTATTATATGGCGAATATAGGGGTTTCCATGTTCCTGGCCCTTTATTTCGTGTTTGGCGGCATGCTTTTTTATTTTATCTTTGATGTATTCCACCTGTAAGTCCCTTTGAAGGTTTTCATTTCTTGTGTACCATGGATCATTTACGATGCTACGGAAAACCTTGTTTTGAAACGTCTGTATCATTTTGGCGTTTGTTTGCGTAGTACATCCCCAGAGTTTAATACCGTAGGTCCATATCGGGTTCAGTATTTGCTGATATAGTAGTAGCTTGTTGCGTATTGTAAGCTCAGAACCTCTGCCTATGAGTTAATACATTTTCCTGAACCTAACATTAATTTCTTTTTTTTCTTTTTGACATGCTCTTTTCACTTGAGCTTGGCATCGAGTGTCATGGCAAGATATTTAGCTTTGTTTGCATATGACACCGGTCCTGAGTTAATTTCTATCGGTAAATGGGAAGCCTTTTGATATGTAAAGTTAATATGCGTGAATTTCGTCGCATTAAGCTTGATTCTCCAGCGTTTAGTCCAGTTACAAACCGCTAGTTGGAAGATATTCTCGAGATACTCCGCAAGCAGATCAACCTTCTCTTTAAGACCTCTTGTCCAGGTTCCATCCTCCTTTTTAAGTGGAGGCACTTGCATTTTGAGTTTTTTGAGTTCCTTCGTCGCCTTCCATAATCAGAATTTTTTTCATCGGTTAGGCTAACTAGATGTCTGTTGATTGATGCATTTTTAACTTCTTTAAGAAGACATTTGAGACTGTTACCTAAATTGTTAAAAATTGTGTTGTTCTCCGGTGTTCTATTTATTTGCCAGGTTTTACGTGCTCGTCAATTTTCTCTTACCAACTCTCTAACTTTCATTGGGTAGGATATGTTAAGCTTCTTCTTATTTTGTATAATGGGGTCAAAGCAGCATAGTGAATTGTTTTATTGAGTTGTTCTAATTCATCTTCCAACTGGTGAGAATTTTTTATCGGTACCTGAATATTGGTTTTTTCCTCCATTACTTCACGAGAGAGATCCCAGTTTGTTTTTGATTTTGCTAATCTGGGTGCACTCTCCCTTTGAATTACCATTTCACTGACTGTCATGATAACCGGGGAATGATCCGATACTAGAGAATTACTGTCTTCAATGTGAATGTAGTTCTGGGATATACCTCTTCCTACATAAAAGTCTACTACGTCAAGTATCTTCGTTCCGTCACTGGGCTTGGGGGACCACCAGAGTAAAATTCACATTTTAATGTTTGCCCTGCTTGAAGCAATTACCTTTTGACGTTGTAAGTCTAGATCTTAATAGATGTTTTTCGCATTAACGTCACCTCCAATAATAAAACGACGTCCACGCGATTTAAATAGTTTAAGGTAGTCCTCCCTTTTCAAGTTATGCCGGGGACGACAATATATTGCAGATACAGTAAGCTGTCTGTGTTTAATTGGGATCTTTACCGTAGTGACTTACATTGTTTCTTCTTCAAAATTAGATTCTGAATGGTGGTTTATATTTTATTTTAATAGTAATGTCGAACCACCTCTTGCTGTTTCCGCTGGATGGATGGAGTGACATAAGTTATAACCCCGTATTTTAACAAACAAAGATTTAACTAGATGGCTTTCAGATATTAGGAAAAAGTCAATTTTTTCTGAATTTAAAAATATTTATATTTCTGGAATATGTTGCATAATGCCATTCGCATTCCAAATTGCTATTTTGAAAGTTGTGTTCTTACTTAACATTTTTTGTTGGATTGCGCTAAGGGAGTTGCATTTTCTTCAGTTGATCAAGTATATGAACAACATCAGATTACTTTGGTCATCAGTCGCTTTGTAATAACTGCAATGCTGTTCATAACGTTTTCCATAATTTGGCTACATTCAGAGCCCATATGTTTGGTTGAACCCAAACCTTTCACTACCTGCGCAAATGAACTTATTTGCCCTGTATTGCTTGGTTGTGGGTTTTGATTCATCTGATTTGATATTTGAACCCTTCGATTTTCGTAATTTTGCGGTTGATTTATTGTTTTATCTCTTAATTCTTTTAGTTGTTTAGTAACCTCACAGCCTCGATAATTAGTTGGTTGTAGGCCCTAACAATTAGTAAACTTGGCTGGAACATCTCTCGCTATTGTACATGCCTGGGTAAAATGATTACCGGAGCAGTTTATACATCTTGGATCCCGGCCGCAATATCTTTGGGTGTGATTAAATGCCTGGGATTTCTTGCATTGGGGTATGCGTGTTGTGGTTCTCCTCATTGGTTCAATTTTCACCTTCATGTGAAGAATTCCTTTAAGCATAAAAAGAGGAAGTCTCCTTTTACTGATAATTTGGTTTCCTTCCTGGCATCTAGTATTTTAAGACCTTTATTTTGTAAGTCTTCCATTATTTCTCTATTTGAGCAAGTGTGATGCAAACCTCTTGCCTTGACTTTATAGGTTGGGCCTATTGTTCTGGTAAGTGAACCACTGATACTTTTCAGCATTCAATTTCATAGATAAGGTTTTATAAGTATCTAAGTCCAGAGTATTAATTTAACAGACGTTACTGTTTAGCGCTGTTACCTTATAGTCTTTGTCAGTAACCGATTTCATCAGTGACTGAATTTCTGGGTACCTGGTTACACCCACAATATTTATTGGTGGGGATGATTGTTCTTTCGGTTGCGCCAAATTTTGTGTAATGTTCTTATTAGATTTACTACCTCTTGGTTGAATGGCTTTGGGTAGAACATCTTTTGAATCTGGACTAGATTGTCCCCTACCATTTAATTGCTCAGTGTCAGGTGACGTTACAGCTTTTCTTTTCTTCGTCTCGCCAAGAGATCCATATTCTCCTTTTCTAGGTCAATAGTTGTTTTACTAGATTCGGCTATTTGCAAAGTAAAATTTTACTTTGTCCAGTACATCTAGTTATAACGTTAGAAAAAGCATCGGCTTGGTCAGCACCGAGTTGCTTCAATTTTTCTTTATCGGTGATTTCTGTAAAATTGATCTTCTTTGGAATGGATTTGATGTTTCCTGATAATGCAATAGATGGCCCTCCCCAGAATCCGTAGAACCAGTCTCCACAGAGAGTGGATTTACCAATGTTGATATTGGTGTACCACCTGGGATATTATTCCCTTTTATGAGTACCATTGCATAGTTTTAATTAACCAATTAGCTGTTATGCTTAACTGCTACAAAGGGATTGGGTACCACAACCATTCGTTCCACAGAACGTTGCCCAAAGTACGCCCGTATTCATTTATGAATTCTTCGTGGAGGCTGTCAATCCCATACACCATCAATCTAGTCTGATGTACGTTGTCTTAATTGTTGCGTAGATAGTCACGTAATTTTCTTCGCATATTCGCAATTGAACAATTATTAACACGTTGTGGCGTTAGATGCTCCATAATAAATTGTTATCGACCACTCTCTACGACTGTCAAATGCGAACGGACCAATGACATCCAAAACAAAATGACGGCCAAACAAAATCGTCCTGGAACTTACAAAACACCCTGTATATTACGAGGAATCCAACCATTCCAAATTCTGGGAAATGAAATACTGTCGAATGAATTTAATTCTGTGTGCAGCGAAATGCTTGTAAACTGTATCGGATGATAAAAAGCGGAAAATGGACTCACACATTATTGTGAATGAGGTGAAACCCTCAAAAGGTGTGCGGCTCACAAAATTGTAAAATATTTATAAATAAATAAAATAGAAAAAGGCGGAAGCCGAACGTCAACCTCACGCCCTAACTCGAATGGCCCTAATTATCAGACGAAGGATTTTTAAAGTTTTATTTTAAACAACTTGCTTATATATTTAAAATTTATTATCTAAAATATTTTCAAGATTTGCGATCAAACAAAATAATCGAATCACACCTTTTCGAGTGAGATTACTTCGAAAATATCGTATATAAGTTATAATCTAAATTTAAAATCCAATGATTAAACTTCGTAGTTGAATAAAATGAACACACAGACGAAGAACATTTCGAACTTTCCGGCATCCAGCGTCTAGCATAAAATATGCATCATACATATTCACATGTTGATTCAAAATTAACCGAAATAAATATTTAAGAAATCTAAAGTGAAAGTACATACGACACGCCACGAAATAAAGGACTAAACTTTCCAAGTCATTATTTATTTACGTCACAAGATTTTTTTTTGTGTACATATAAACGTACGAGTACGTATTGCGATGCTCTCAGAATATATCTCATAAATGTTCATCTAAATATACTAAAGAGTAGTTTGGGGATTGTGTGTGCGCCGCCATCAGGAAATCGATAAAAACAACAACAATAATCAGTACCAAAAAAAAAAAATCTTCCCAAATATTTATTTTATTTCATCTTAATCCCAATCCGTTTGATCTTTTCAAAAAGCTCAAATGATTTAAATAGATTTCGCTTTATGTACAGTAATTCAACTGATTATATCCAAAAAATGTAACTAAACTAAACCCAACACGAAAATTCTCTCATTGATACTAAGTTGTTAAAATAATATGTAAATTTGGAAATTTGATAAGGGTCATGATACTCGTATACGTATGTGCTTGCCATTGTTGTCAGTTGACAGATGTTTTGTTTAATTGTTATCCTTTTCATTGTTAGTACCAATCTTTTTGTTCTCTGGGTGATATTACATATAAACATGCGGGAAACATGTCTGGGATAATCTTCTGTTTGTAAACGTTTTGAATTTTTGATGACATATTTAAATGACAATTTAATGGAAATGGTGATAACAGTTCTGCTTCTGAGAGTTTTATGGCATTAAACTTCGAAGCGCAATCTTTTTAAGCCATTTATAATTATGTGTTTGCAGATCCTAATCTAATATTTTAAGGCTGGATGGGACTTTGCAGCTTCTTCATAGGCAGATTTATAATATAATATCTTAAAATTAAATTTATTACCTGATTGTTTTGAGGTACGGAATCGATAGATTTTTGCAGATTTACCATTTACTTTATCGCCGAAGTCTAAAAGTAGGTTTTAGTCAATCTCGTGTGTATAAGGTATATGCAGTTGACTCTCTACATTCGAGACGGATTGATTGATCGAAATGAAACTTCATACTTAAACTTATTCCACCAAATGAGAGGTCCGAGTGAATTTCCATTTCCGTCCACCGGAAGTGACAGCTTTCATAGGAGCTTTTTCGTTTTTTGCAAATATTTGGAACAAGATTCAAAATAAATTTTGCATAAATACGAATATCGTCGCCTTGATCAGATTTCTAAAATTTAACCGGTCATTATGTTCTTTGTCAAAAAACTGTTTTTTTGAATGAAGTAGTCATGAACAATTTTAACCTCGACATTGTTTGCACATTTACGATTCGCTATCACAGAACTCAAAAAAGTGTTTTATAAAAAAACTCTCTGTGTGTCTGTGTTTGAGCGGGGAGCGGCTTAAAATCTTGTTTTTCAACATTTCGTTTTTTTTTAAATTTCGAATTTCAAAATCCGTTGTCAAAATCGTGGATTTCAACATCGCGGGTTTTAAAATCTCGTAAAATATTATAAAAATCCCGTAATCTTGATATTAACCCTTCCGCGTGGAATGACGAACACGTGTACGTTATGCATAAAGTCATCTCTACTGCGGAGTGACGTACACATGCACGTCATTACAAAATACGATCTTTAACAAGACACCGTGAACTATTTTAGACGCTATTTGTATAAAGTACATCCAGCACATTGTGCACAGATATTAAAAAAAAATAAAGTTAAGCAAAAGAGAGAACGTTCGGACGTACAGACATTTTTCAACTATTTTTCCCAATAGAATTTGTTGAAACTATGCTGAACAAACAAATACAGGGTGTCCGCCGGGAAGGTATACTACTTTGTTTGTTTATGATTTTTGATTAAACGAAAGAGAATGGATCTTATATTGATAAATGTTTTATTTAATGTCGGCAATTATGTATGGAATACAATATCAGATAAATGTCCGCCTCTGTTAGCCTCACAAATGCGAGCCCTTTTGAGCACATTTTTCATTACATTCTCACACATTTCACGCGGTATTTCATTAATTTCATCACGAATATTTTGTTTGTGTTGCTCAAGCGTTTCTGATTTGTTTGCATAAGCTTTGCTTTTTAGATATCCCCACAAAAAGAAGTCCGGAGCAGTCAAATCAGGTGACCGTGGAGGCCAATCAACATCACCATTTTTTGAAATAACTTGTTGTGGAAAGAGTTCTCGCAGTAATTCCATTGTAATCCTGGCTGTATGCGATGTGGCACCGTCTTGTTGATACCACATGTCAATCAAGCCCAAAGTATGCAGTTGTGGCGTTAAAAAGTGTTCAATCATATCACGATATCGCTCCCCATTCACAGTTACCGTTACGCCGTTTTCATTTTCAAAGAAGTAAGGTCCAATGATTCCTCCTGACCAAATTGTACACCAGACTGTCACTTTTAATGGATGTAAAGGTGACTGATGAATAATGTGAGGGGTTTCCATTGCCCAGAACCGACTATTCTGTTTATTCACATATCCATTTAAATGAAAATGTGCCTCGTCACTCATTATGATTTTTTCATGAAAATCGGGGTTGTCATGGGCGAGCTGTAACATCCTATTGGCATATGTACGGCGGCGTAAATGGTCTTGTGGAAGAAGCTCTTGTGTCAACTGAATCTTAAATGGAAACAAATGCAAATCGTTGTGCAAAATTATGGCCAAACTTGTTCTTTGAAGACCAAGCTCCTGAGCACGGCGTCGAATTGAGGTTGATGGATTGTTTTGAATACTTTCTTGAACAGCAGTCATGTTTTCAGCCGATCTTGCAGTACGTTGTGGCCCATGCTTGGGCCTATCACTTACAGACCCTCTTTCTTCGAAATCATTCACTACACGATAAATAGTGCTTTTTGTTGGCACGTTGCTTCTCCCAAAAATTTCACGTAACTTTCTCATCGTCACAGTAATCGATGATTGATTTTGATAAAATGTTTTAACGATTAAAACACGATGGTTTATCGAATATTTTTCCATAAGAAATTTGCCACGTGTCTACTTCACGACTGTCAAGTATGAACTGTCAATACTAATATTCGCCTAAATGGCTGCAAAACAAGTAGTATACCTTCCCGGCGGACACCCTGTATATACGCGCAACAGAAGAGAGCATCTCTAGGTATGATTTTTCCTCGCAGCTCAAGAATGAATGAGTAACTCCATCCAACTTGTTCAAAAGATGAAATTATTGAGGACCTGCAAAACAAAAGCCTGAAAATAATCGATGCAGTCAACATCATCAGACAAGAGAGACGAGAAAATATTGAATGAAATGTTGAAATCATGAGAAGAGGACTCCCACTTTTCATGCTAACCTTCGACAATCAAGAAAAAATCGAAAATATTTATAGTATTAAGGCTATCCTCAACCTCAGAGTTAAAATAGAAACACCGAAAAAGGTCACTCGACTAATACCGCAATGTAAAAACTGCCAAGATTATAATCATACACAAATGTACTGCCATCGCGGAGCAAGATGTGTTAAATGTGCAGGAAAACACGCTACAAACGACTGCACAGTTCCCCGAAATACAACACCGAAGTGTGTCAACTGTAAAGGCAAGCATCCAGCCGACTACATGTGAAGTAGCAATAGAACTACGGAAAATGAGAGATAAATAACGCAAACCAGATACATCAAGATATGTACAATCTATAAAAAAAAAACACGGAGCTTAAATCGTCAACTCCTAATCTCAACATACAAAGAGGGTTAAAGTAAATGAAAACGTTACTTATGCACAAATAGTTCAGCAAACAGAGCAGAAATAGTTAAAAGTGGATCTCTTTTCACAGGACATACTGAGAACTCTAGAGAACCTCAACAAAAGACTTATCTCGCAGGAAATGAGTCTACAGACCAGTTTCAATAAAAGAGTAGAAGAAAACCTTGATCGAGTGTATCAAAATATAAATTATATAAAATCTAATTGTAACCTGGAATGCAAAAGGTCTATTGCATCACATTCAAGAACTAGATATATTTTTAAACATGCACAATATAGACATATGTCCCATATCAGAAACCCATTTCACCAAAACTTCATTCTGTAAAATAAAAGGACATAATTGCTACCTTGCAATACATCCAGAGAACAAAGCTAGAGGTGGATCAGCTATCCTCATAAAAGATCATATAAAACATAACGAAGAACTTAAAGTCAAGAAGCTCTCCATGCAAGTCACAACAATCAAAATACAATTAAACAATATTAAAGCTTGTAGTATCTCAGCAATAAACTGCCCTCCAAGATCCAATCTCAAACAAGTGGATAATACTAATCTTCTCAAAACACTAGGAAGTGTCTTCCTAATTGGAGGTGACTATATTGCAAAAAATATCTATTGGGGATCACGTCTAACGACTGCTAAGGGAAAAGAACTGTTCACTCAGTTCGAGTTTCACTCAGGCGGTACACCAACCTATTGGCCTACGGATATCAGTAAGACTCTAGATCTTATAGACTTCTTTATTACAAGAGAGATTTCAGCTAATTATATCCATGTAGAGAACAGTGAAAGTCTATCGTCAGATCATTCACTAGTTATTATGGTACTTAGCCAAACAGTGATTATGAAAGAGAGTAACCCGAAATTAACGAGCTCCAAAACCAATTCTGATCTCTTTCAAACACAGAAATAATTAGTCTGCAGAACCCAATTCAGGGACCAGCCGAAATAGAAGACGAACTAGATAAGCTGATCCATAATATCCAAAGTGCTGCGTGGGAAAGCACTCCTAATAATAGTAAGGAAATGAAACGCAATGTTAGCTATCCAGAGGAAGTGAGAGAACATCTTAAAAATAAAAGAAAAGCACGGAAGAAATGGCAAAAATATCGAAACCCGGAAAATAAGAGGATATTTAACCATTTGTGCAACAAATTAAACATCTAATAAAAGACATTAAAAATCAGTCAGTTGATAAATACCTGAAATGCTAAACAAAAAGCAGATTTGTTTGCAAATCACCTAGAAGAGACATTCCAACCTTACCCCAAACAAACGGAAGAGGAAAATATCACCCCGATAAATAAACAGGATGAAATGAAAATTACACCTGTAACATTGAAAGAACTAAAATGGGAAATCAAGAATAATCTGAATGCGTATAAGGCTCCAGGATATGATCTTATAACGTCTCAGCTAATAAAAGTGTTATCGGAGAAAGCGTTGAGGAAACTAGTGCATATAATTAATGCAGCATTTCGACTAAGATATGTACCAAGACAATGGAAAGTTGCAGAAGTAATTATGATACTTAAGCCGAACAAACCTCCGCATGATAAAGCTTCATATAGGCCAATTTATCTGCTACCGACATTATCGAAACTATTTGAAAAGGTTCTTCTTAAAGACTAAAACCAATTATCGAAGAAAGGAATCTTATCCCCCCACATCAGATTCGATTTACGGAAAATTATTCTACGATAGAACAAGTACATCGAATTACTGATGTAATCGAGAAATCACTAGAAAGCAAACAAATATGCTCAACTAAATTCCTTGATGTAGCGCAGGCCTTCGACAAAGTGTGGCACCAGGGGTTAGAATTCAAACTTCATCGAGATCTTCCAGAACAATTTTTTCAAATTCTAAAATCATACATAGCAGAGAGGCACTTCCAAGTAAAGTATGAGAATGAATACTCCCAACTAAAAAGGATAACAGCCGGAGTAGCACAAGGGAGTGTTCTTGGGCTAATCCTTTATCTCCTATATACTAGAGATATACCAATTACAGAAGCAACTATGGCGACTTTCGCCGACGACACGGCAATGCTTGCAATAGCAAAGAACATCAATGACTCCACTTGTAAATTACAGAAGGCTACTAACCGGATATGTAATTGGACAAAGAAATGGTGAATTAAATTAAATGAAGCAAAATAAATCCAAGTGAACTTTACAAATCTAAAAGTTAATCATATACCAATAAAGATAAACTCGATAGTAGTACCGCATGCAAACACTGCTAAATACCTCGGCATGACTTGATGCTAAACTTAGATGGAAGGAACACATAAAAAAGAAGAGAGAAGAACTAAACATAAAATTTAGAAAAATGCAATGGCTCTTAGGGAGACAATCTGAACTAGCGATCCATAACAAACTGCTGTTGTACAAACAAATCTGAAACCTGTATGGACATATGGTAGCCAACTCTGGGGTTGTGCCAAGAAAACAAATATCAAAATCATTCAAACAGTTCAAAATAAAATCCTGCGATGCATTGTTAAGGCACCGTGGTACATTCGAAACGACAACCTCCATCGAGATCTAAAGATCGAGTTTGTCGCGGATGAAATCATCATGCAACAAAACACCTACAACTTCTGGTAGCGTTTGAGATCGCTGAATGATTAAAATTTTAGATAGATGGATGAATGGAGAACATTTAATTCCCGAATAAAAACGTCTAAAGTCCGGTTTCGGTATGTTTCTATTAAAACTTCTATTGTATCGGGAGAATATTCTTCAGTTTTTGTTTTGTTGACAATCAGCGAGAATAGGTGGTTAATATTCGCATAGAATTCGTCTATACTCATATTTCTCTGAGTGATGCTACTTAGTTGGTGTTCAATGTCCTGAGGTCTCTTTTCTCCGCGTAATGGAGAGACAGCCATTTTTTGATAGAAGCCCAGCCGTCGCTAAAGATGTTGTATGATATCAGAGCAGCATCGGCATTGCCTCTGATACCTAATACTTTAAAGTATCGCTCTAAATATCGGTTTGTTGCGTACAGTATCGTAATCTTTCAATATATTTTCCACATTGTGGATCCACGATATATATTGAGTGGGGTTGCTGTCAATTGTTTGTAGCTCCTTGACACAATCTGGGAGCCTACTAATTTCGGCTAGGTCTTGTTCGGTTCTCGGTAATATTAGTGTTTCGATTTTGCGAATTACGCGATTCTCGATTTTTTTAGAGAATTCGATTTGAGCGTTAACAGCTCCAGTCAATTGCTTTATCTGTTCAGCCAACTTATTCAATTCGCGACATTTTTTCTGTTTTAAACTGAGATTATTACACTTTTATTATTTATCAACTGATGTTATATTTAGGATTTTTATTAAGATTATTATTATCAAGGTTATTATCACTTTGTATTAATTATTTTGGGTTGTTAAGTTTCTCTTTTAGAATTAAATTGTGGAATTATTATGTTTTAAGTTTTAATCTATGCCATCTGTTCTGAGGGCCGAGGCACTCCCAACTCTTTCGCGGTCCGCTTTCCCCGTCCTACCTTACGCATTGCTTGCCAAATCGAGGACGTACGGCTATAGGTATGATTTACGTAAAATCATCTGCATAGTGCATAGCTCCATGCCAGCCTATAGTACTGACATGGAAGATGGTTCGGCCCATGACTTGTGCACTCCGACTGGGGGTCATAGTTCTGTTCATTTTCATCACCGATCGTAATCAGATGATGAAAAATCCCTTTTACATCCTGCTTCTATCGGTATTCGAACCCGGTACCTCCGATCCAAACGGGATTTTTGTTGCACTTACCCTAGGATTATGAGGATTTGCATTTCCTGTTTTTCTGTCTAAAGATTTGAGTTTCTTTAGAGGGTTATTTTTTTCCTTGCCGGATGGGTACTAAAGGGATCAGCCGTCGGCGTGTTTTCTGTGTAGTTTTACTGGGATAAGCCGTAATTTCCCGTTTGGAGTTTCGCGTTGCATGTTGCAGAGGACCTTTTTGTGGTACGGGTTAGGCGTATTATGTTATGTTCTCGTGGTGATAACATAATACGCCTAACCTCGTTTCGTTACTGTGATTCACTAATTCACTTTCACTACTTGCAAGAGGTTTTATAAACTATAATATGGCTGGTCCCTGTTTCGGCGCAAGCTACGAATTTTAATTCGGAGCGAATTTTATTTTAATCTTTATTGATACAACTCCAAACTAAAACTAAAACTGAAATCTAAAAATTTTTCAGTAAGCAAAATAAAATAATCCAATTTTTTGTAATTATACCGGATGCTCGTGCAACTTAGGTGTTCATGTTTCATTGATGTAAATTAAGTGGCACGTTGCAAGTTTAAAGGCACGTTGTAAATAATCAACATTTTTATAACTAATAAAGGGTGCTCCTGGTGCTCCTGGTCGTTAACTTACATACCCAATCCCATCATAATCGGGTCATAAATGGCTGGGTTCGATCCCTGGTGGCCGTATTCCAGAACTTCTTCTAACAATCATTTTATAATCCAATTTCCAACCAACAAACCCAACTCCATCATAATCGATTAAGAAATGGCTGAGTTCCAGCTCTTGATAGGCCATATTCGAGAACTTCTTCTAAAATCTTTTTAAAACCCCATTTCTATCCAACTTGCCTAATATCTTCATAATTGGCTAAGAAATGACACACTTAATATCAGCATTAAGGGATTTTCATAATATTTTACGGAATTTTGAAATACAGGATTTCTAGCCCAATCCGTCTGTGTGTCTGTTTATGGTATCGCACAGACTAAAAGTCTATAGTTTTTCTACAGGCCAGACTGATTAACTGCTCCGAATGAATCTTCATACTTAAGCTTTTTCCATAAATTGGAAAATCTCAGTGATTTTTGAACGAAATCGGTTTACCGGAAGTGACAGCTTCCATAAAAGCTCTTTCGTTTTTTCAGATTTGTTTAATAGTATGTAGCACTTACGAAAAATTGATTAGAAACAAAAAGATTGTAAATTCTGTTACAAATAAAATTATTTCAGATTATTTTTTAAATTTAAGCGGAAATCACGAATTTTGATATTTTTCTAACGAATAATGTTTTTTTAAAATTAAAACTCGTCATTTCCGGTAAAATTTAATAAACGATCTGAACAAATTTTGTTTGAAACTTAATCTTCGATCATTATGTTTTAATTTGTACAATATTTGCAAACATTGAAAAGGCTCCTAGTAGACCGCAGCGAGATGCTAGACAAAGTATACAAGTGTATTGCAACTGATACCATTTTGAAAATGAGCTTTACTTTAATACGGCTGATAATTTTTAAATATTTTTACAATGCGACACTGATTTTATTTAGCTAGAGCACTTTATGTCACATACGAGGGCGGAGTGAAAAGTCTAATAAAATTGAAACAAGGAATAATATTTTCGGCCCAAAAAAAAATTATTTTTCAACGTAGTCGCCTTTTACCTCGATACACTTAGTCCAACGTTTTTCCAATTTTTCGATCTCTTCCGAGTATTACGATTTCTCCATCCCTTCAAAATAGGTGTTTGTTGCATCGATGGTTTCCTCATTAGAGCCGAATCTCTTTCCGCCGAGCCATTTCTTCAAGTTCGAAAACAGGAAATAGTCGCAGAGGGCTAAGTCTAGAGAATATGGCGGATGTGGAAGCAATTCGAAGCGTAATTCATGGATTTTGGCCATGGCAACTACACACGGGTACATCCGTGCATTGTTTTGATGGAAGATAACTTTTTTCTTCGCCAAATGCGGTCATTTTTCTTTCAAAACGTCGTTGAAACGGTCCAATAAGTTGCAGTAATATTCGCCGTTGACTATTCTTCTTTTCTTGAAGGTAATCTATGTGGATTATGGCCGCGTGCATCCTAAAAACTGAGGCCATGACCTTGTTGGCCGATAAAACCCCCTTCTTCAACACAGATTCACCAGTAGAAATCCGCTGTTTAGACTGTTCTTGGGTCTCCGGTGTATAGTGATTGATCCATGTTTGAACATCACCAAACCTGCCTCTGAAGTTGTCACACGTGTGTTTTTGGTCGATTGTAAGCAAACGCAGCGCCCAACGCGCGGATAGATTTCATTTGGGTGTCCTGAACGTTCGGCATCAGTTGTGACAACGAAAATCAGTGAATCATTTTAGTCGATGGTGAAGAGCCCCCATAATATTTACCAAGCTTTGTTTTGGTTTGCGTAATGATTTTTCTACGCAAAAAATAATGTTAAACATAATTAACACACGAAATTCACTTTTTTCCATGTTTGCAAAAAAACAATGGGTTGTCTGTTTTCAAAGGCTGTCAAAACTGAACTAAATGACAGATCTGTCTGAACATTTTAGTTTGGTCTAATGACAGATGGTACACATGACACCTAGGATTTGCGATTGTGGCGCCCTCTGTTGCAATTTTACCAGACTTCTCACTACGCCCTCGTAGAATTATCTATTTTCTCCAATTTCTTGGATAATACCCCGAATTTATATTCAAAGTTAAAAAATGTTCATCGCCTCTACGTAGAAAATTGTTGATCGATGAAAGAAAGTAAATGTGATTAATTTCTATCATACTTTATAATCAAGCCCCATAATAGATTGTTAAGAATGTAATTTATTATATATACATAGCAAAACGTTGTCAATGATCCAGATAGATAGAAGATGGTATGGAACAGCAATTCTTCAAGATATATTATATATTATGAATTACATGCTTGGCGTGCCATAAATAATATCTTTGATTCTGATACTACTACCCCAATCGTAAATTTTTCATCACCTCTCCACGATGAAAGTAGCAGAACGCCCTAAAAAATATTTTATTACCTTAAAGATATTGCGGTATTAACTCAAAAACTAAGCTGCTAAAAAACTTTGAGGAATATTAGAATGTCATAAATGTTAAAATCCAACTAATCTTACTTGATAAATGCAAGAACTATTAGGACGATTTGTTATCCTTAATCGCTTTTCTTTGGAGGCCCGATATTCTAAAACAGTCTTAGACAGGATCAAGATACATGCAACCCAAAAATCGATCCATTTTGCATTTTACGTGCTTACAAAATATATTTGTGGAACGTCGGCGTTCCACGGTATATTAGGTGTGGGTACCTGATATACATTTGGTGTATTATGCTGAAAATATTTCTAAAATTAATGCTATCATAAATTTTGTGTTGAATGAAAATTTATATTTTATGTACTTTATTTCGAAATTCGATATGTTCCATTCGACGATAAATTTATTATATTCAATTTTTCAGTTTTGGAAACGAGTTATGCTGTACGAAAGCAGAATTGCTGATTCATTTTATCGATGTAAATATCCAAAGAGGTTTTATTTGTAAATCGGTAATAGTTGTACACATTTTGCGTTCGTAATAGAAGGCGTCATTTTGGACGCAATTTTCGCTCGAGCTAATTAAAGGATTTCCTCGACTCCTTTGTACCTTCGTGTACCTTTCTTTAAATATTTCCAATTGAAAAAAAAAGATTTTAGCAGATCAAGAGCGTAGTAGGGAGGAAATAATTTTAGATAGGTTTTTAACATCAGCAACAAATTTAAAAACACTTCGTTTATCCCTGTGCCATCTAAAAAAAAATTTTTTCGCGATAGGTATATTGACTTATCTGCAACATTTGATCGATTTGGAAATAAATATAGAAACATGCGTGTATTAAAATTAACCAAGTGCAATAAAAAATATAGCTTAATCGCTTCAAAATATAAAATTCACTAGCTCAATATGCACATGAGGAAATATATCGCGAATTTAAATTTTTTTACGAACTCTAACCAGTGGATCAGATTCAGATCAGGAATGATATTGTCGATACTATAGTACTTTTTTCGATACTTTGGCTTTATGAAAAGTACTTAGATATTTTCGAGTGAGTTTTATTACTTTTGAGAAAATGCTAGAAATTTCACTTGTAATTTAATTCGAGACCACTTTTATAGAAGAAAAGAATATAAATAACCCAAATCCAATGGATTTTATCTAAAGTTCAGGGTGTTCAACAATTTCTATGACTGAGATATTTATTTTATTTTATTAAAATTACAAATTCCTTATATTTATCCATCGTTATTTTTCGGAAAATTCAAAAATATAAACAATTTTACGAGACGAGATTTCTCGATCCCAATCTTTAGTTGCTAATTAACCGCCTTAGGCCATATATCTAATTAGTTATGAATGTAGACCACTAAAATTTGTGCAGCGATTTTAATAACCGTAATTTGTGCGTTACTATCTGGAAAAGGTTATATTTCATTGCGTCAGCTGATTTATGATTCGTCATTAAAATAAGCACTTCAACGTAAACCACTCAGAAAAAGCCAATGTAAGTTTGAACTATGTAGTGAGTGTTCAAAGAGATCTAATAATTATTTTCGACTTATTTAACGTTTTCAGTTTTCCAAGTTCCAAGATTAGCAATATTAATTGCTGAAATGACGATAAGATCTTTAACGTGAAGCAATAAAAACGTTTAATTACAAACGAGCAATGCCATGGTCTATAACGGCAAACACACTTAATTAAATGATTGCAGTGGTAGGTGAATGTTAGGCAACTGGAAAATGCAGTTTAATTTCTCAAATACAATCGAGCGTTAAGATTAGCAGAGGCACTCACAACTACTGCTTGCCAAACAAAAAATGGTTGATCGTTAAATACTTCTTTTAAAATGTGGTTGTTGGTTGCTTATGGTTCATATCGAAATAAACTCGTAGAATCTAAATTAATTAACATTACGATAGGATTTGCAAGAACTGCTTGACATGAATATGGTGAATATTATTAATATTGATTTAACTCGCAGCATGCCAATCGCTGCTGTGGAAATATTAAGAACAAACCCATAACTACTATGAAACGTTAAAAACACCAAGTCGCAACTTCTATTACTGGTCCCCACCAGGAATCAAACTCGGGACCCCCGAATAACAGAGCAAACACTCTATTTACTAAGCTAACGAGGGCGACCAGAGAATGTAAGAATGCATTAATTAAAATTGCTTTCCTGCAAAATGCTATTTTGATGTGAATCCAGTGCAAAAATACTTTCAATCTGGATTCAGTACTCTGTTCTTTGAAAATTCAGTGCTTTTAATATCTTGCCAATATCATCCCTGATTCAGGCATGACTTATCTGACCTGAGACAATAAATTTTTGCATTGTATTTGGATTGAACCAATGAATTAATGGACTCTAATATTAAAATTAAACAATAAAAAAATAAAAAATGATAAATGTCACATTCAGTTGAGTTATAAAACATCCAAACTGAATGTGTAAGACTAGACATCTTAAATAGTTAAATTAAATATTTAAGAAGAATTTGAAACTTTGTTTAACAAGTAAATACCTTGTCCCGTTATAATTATGTAAAATTGGGAAAATTCATTTATTTGACATCGATATATTTTATTGCGAATTTAGTATTAGTTGTAAACTTGAGGAGTATATACCGAGCTAAGATAGATATTTTTCGTTTTTACAGATGTAAGATATTCTTGTCCCGAAACGAGATATATTTTATATATAAAAATCTTATTTCTGACCTGAGGTCAGAATCGCACATCCTGCAGTTCTGGTTCCTGGAATTTTGTTTTACTGCTGTTCTTTTTCATATTCTTCTTGTTCTTTATTATATTGCGGTAACTTTTCTTGCTCCCTCCCACAAATTGAAAAATCAATATATCCATATTGACATGCCTCTTGGTTTTTTTATACCTTTTGCCTTATAAAGGGTTTTCCAATAAGAGGTTTCATTTTGATATTTAAAAAAATAGTATTTTTAAGAGAAATCAATGAATGTTTACGTAATTAACATTTGAAAACGATATCAGCCAAATGGCCGCCACGGCTACGTTTGCTGCACCATATCCTTTTCATGAAATTTTCCATGACCAATTCGCACATTTGCGGCTGTATGTCCTCGATAATTTCACGAATTCCAATTCTAAGGTCTTGAATCAATTGTGGAGCATTGGCATAGACCTTATGTTTCACGTGTCTCCAAAGAAAAAAGTCTAAAGGTGTTAAATCACAAGATCTCGGTGGCCAATTGTGATCACCTCTTCGAGAAATAACACGGTCAGGAAATTTTTCTTGCAAAATTGCGATTGTTTCGATGCTTGTGTAGAACGTAGCGCCGTCTTGCTGAAAATAAACGTCCACATCAATATCTTCTAATTTCGGCCATAAAAATCATTAATCATAGCTCGTTAGCGCAATCCATTCACCGTAATAGTTGCACCAGCCTCATTTTCGATTAAGTAAGGTCCAATCACACCGCCAGCCCAAAAACCGCACCAAACAGTGGCACGTTGAGGATGGAGAGGCTTCTTAAAAATCATTCTTGGATTTTCTGAGCCCTAAATGCAACAATTCTGCTTATTAACGGCTACGTTAGGTGAAAATCAGCCTCATCACTGAAGATGATTTTTCGATGAAAATCCGGATCATTTTGATGCATTTGAAGGATCCAATCAGCGAAGATACGACGTTTATGGTGATCGACCGGCTTGAGTTCTTGTGTTAACTGAACTTTAAAAGCCTTAAGACCTAAGTCTTTATGCAAAATACGGTGTAATGTCGTTTGTGGAATGTCTAATTCCAAAGATCGACGAGGAATCGACAAACCTGGGATTTCGCCAACACTACGGGCTACAGCAGCAATATTCTCAGTTGTTCTTGAGCGACGGACACGGTTTCGATTCTTGTCCCAACAGCTCAAATTTTTCCACCCAGTTTCACTATTGCCGGCCGAGAAGGCGCTTCACTACGACTCAAAAGTGCTTTAGTTTTGCGAACTGTGACTGCAAAATTTTCACCATTTTTGTAGTGAATTTTAACAACTTCAATGCGTTGTTGAAGCGTATGTCGTACCATTTTTAGTAATGGCGTAGTTTTTACGTTTATCAAATGTCAAAAGATGACAGCTTCAAAATTGACAGCTGCCCAAATAGCAGGATATTCAAATTGAAACCTCTTATTGGAAAACCCTATATTATCTGCTTAAAATAATTGGTCTCTTTGTCGAATTTAAGTTACCTGAATTTCAAAATTAGATACAATTATTTAAATATTTTAAAAGTTTTGTACAGTATGTTGTAGTTTTAACTGTTTATGTAATGCTAATGAAGTTTATCCTAAATTACTCCTATATTATAAAAATGGCGGTTAGTACTATCTTAGGAAAAAATTCAAACTTCTACTGAGAAATATCAAGTTTATACTATAATTCAAAATAAAAGAAAATGTATAGATGTATTAGTGATTTGCGAACATTTAGGCGATTTTACAACATTGTTAGGCAAACTTGCCACTGTAATATTTTGGTAGACTCATATGTGATTCATAAGCACAAGTAGTGTGCACATATGGGTCTACCAAATATTATAGTGGCGAGTTGTCGATCGATGAAAATTTTGAAATATTAATTTTCTTAGAATCAAAATTTCTACGAAATTCCGTTCTTCACACCAATGTCATTTTAGGTACGCGAGCTCCGATTAGAATTTTAATCGAATTGGCACAAGTAGAGTGCACATATGGGTCTACCAGAATATTATAGTGGCAAGTTTGCCGACCGGTGAAAATTTTGAAATATTAATTTTCTTAGAATCAAAATTTCTAGGAAATTCCGTTTTTCACAGGAATGTCATTATACCTAAAAACATTCCTGTGAAAAACGGAATGTCTTAAAAATTTTGATTCTAAGAAAATTAATATCTTAAAATTTCCACCGATCGGCAAACTTGCCACTATTCTATTTTGGTAGACCCATTTGTGCACTCTACTTTTGCCAACCCGATTCAAATTCTAATGAAGCTAGCATACCTAAAATGACATACCTGTGAAAAACGGAATTTCTTAGAAATTTTGATTCTTAGAAAATAAATATCTCAAAATTTTCACCGATCAGCAAACTTGCCACTAAAATATTTTGGTAGACCTATTTGAGCACTCTACTGGCAAGTTTGCCGATCGGTGAAAATTTTGAGATATTAATTTTTTTAGAATCAAAATTTCTAAGAATTTCCGTTCTTCACAACAATATCATTTTAGGTACGCGAGCTCCATTAGAATTTTAATCGGATTGGCACAGGTAGAGTGCACATATGGGTCTACCAAAATATTTCAGTGGCAAGTTTGCCGATCGGTGAAAATTTTGAGATATTAATTTTCTTAGAATCAAAATTTCTAAATTCCGTTCTTCACAAGAATGTTCTTTTAGGTACGCGAGCTCCATTGGAATTTTAATCGGGTTGGCACAAGTAGAGTGCACATATGGGTCTACCAGAATATTTTAGTGGAAAGTTTGCTGATCGGTGAAAATTTTGAGATATCAATTTTCTTAAAATCAAAATTTCTACAACATTCCGTTCTTCACAGGAATGTCATTTTAGGTATGCGAGCTCCATTAGAATTTTAATCGGCTTATCACAAGTAGAGTGCACATATGGGTCTACCAAAATATTATAGTGGCAAGTTTTCCGATCGGTGAAAATTTTGAGATATTAATTTTCTTAGAATCAAAATTTCTACGAAATTCCGTTTTTCACAGGAATGTCATTTTAGGTATGCGAGCTCCATTAGAATTTTAATCGGGTTGGCACAAGTAGAGTGCCCATATGGGCCTAATATAATCTTATAGTTTTTATATTGTTAAGTTTTTATTAATTTTAGACTTTCATAAACATCTCTAATTATATGTAAATGATAATGTTTTTATATTGAAACTCTGAATTAAATAAATAAATAAATATTTATGTAATTATTTTAATAAAAATATTTGTTGCGTTCTGACTATGCCCAAATTATTATTTTAAACCAACACACTCTCATTTATTTTGGTTTTTGTTGGTTTAGGATTAATTTAGGATAAACTTCAATTGGGTGTTTATGTACTATTTATTTATTATAAAATTATTTGCCTACTGTATGTATAATACGTTACTAATACTTATACATTTTTTGTTACTTGTTAAAAACTTCATATACACGTCAGAAAATTCAAGAAATAAGCATGGAGATGTCTATTTTCATGGTTCGCCAAATTTTGATTGAAATACCAACTGTTATGCTGCCTGTTAAGTGTATTTATAATAAATATATTAAATGATGGACATTGATGTAATGTTTATTGCAACAATATATTATAAAAATTGGAATAATATTACATCGGAAAAAAATACTGAAATATTTATTAAGCAAATAAAGTAAAAGAGTCAGCATGAAATTGAATTTTATCCCGTCCCTCCTGCCCATATACGAGAATAAAAGTTTATTTTTAAACTTTTGTATACAACAACAACGTGATAAATAAAAATATGATGTAGTTTCAAACTTTAGTACATTTGGAATGATGTTTAATAGAAAGTAAAGTTGAAAATATAAAAATCAAAATAAACTTTTAACAATTTTCAATTTAGTTTTGTTTGGATTTAAGCACAAACTTTGGCAAGTTTTCTCTCAAAGTTCGTTATTATGGTTGGTGTTTTACACAAATAATAAAATAAGTAATAAATAGCAATAAACTGCTTAAAGGGTTTGTCATTTATTTAATGTGGCTGGCCATTGTTTCAATGATGTAATGATTTTAAATATTCTGGCTCCGAAAAACTTTGAATGATACATTTGTTTATGAGCGTATTGTATGGTTTTAAAAGATGAAAACAAGAATTATGCTGATTTTAACGAATTATAAAAATTTGATGTATTGTACAAATAAACAATTTGTCTAAAATAAGAGCTTGCATTAACAAAAACATCTTCATTATTTGTTTATCTTTTATCTGTGCTAGGTACACAGATCTTTTAGAATGCAAAGTATTTAAAATTCTGTTAAGTTCTTCTTTTCTATCTAAATACATTTTCGTACAACAACGCAAGCAATAGAACAAGCATGATAAAAATGTTTTCGTTTCCCAGAGATAAATTATTTTGAAAGATGCTTTATATCTGATTTCGAAATGATAACAACACAAAATGTTTTAATAAGTTTTTATTTTCGTTTCGTTTCGAGCTGGATGAGACAAATTTATTAGACAGAAAAAAGGATCTAATTTACATCACTTTATTGGATTTAGAATGGGAATTGTAATAATAAAGATAATAATGCTAGTACGTTGCATCATAAACGATTTCCGAATGCCCCTCTTTATAATTTACAATAGGGGTTTCGAGAAATAACTGCTCTTTAGGTAAACCCATCACTACATGGCTTATTGTTGAGAATCAAGATTTCTTTTATTTGTTGATTAATCATAAATACATTGAACCATACATTGCTTAAATTGATTAATCGATTGATTAGACTTTAGGACCAAATACTGGACAAGTGTCCCGGATAACGTCGGGTCTCCTCCTACAGCTTGTTTACATATAACAAGAGGGAAGGGTAGAAACGATTTCTATGTCAGGGCAAAATAACCAAGGTGCAGACGAGTATGGGTCAACAACAACAATTTCGCCAACCGGCGAGATGGCCGACAGGGAGTTTGGCCGGCAAATTCACTTAGCCGACACATTCATTCATTCATCGTAGTCAACATTTCCGAAAAAAATTTTGTCAATAGCTAGGTATAACCTTAAACTAAGAATTATTCAAATTTCTATCAGTTTACTTAACCAATTTTTCTTCTTAATCAATTAGCTTTGTTAACCGATACCGGTGCTTGTACATTTCAGCCGTTATAATTCAAAAATTTTAACGTTACAGTCCCTAGTCACGGGGAGACAAGTACATTCCGTTTTACCGGCCTACTATTGTACACTGTCCCGTTCTTTTAAGAGGTTGATCAGTTCAGCACAATATGGCTGAGACTTCGGGAGTAGATCGTTGCTTAAAAATATAGGCAGTGGTAATTCTTGTATGTTCATATTACCAAGCCACTTATGTTTAGTGACATAACCGTCACCTCGTTACAATCAAAAAGTAGGTGCTTAACGTCTTCTACTTCCGATTCGCATGGACATTGATACTGGTCTGTTATCTTAAACCTCTGCAGGTATGCTTTAAACTTACCATGTCCAGAAATAACTTGGCAGTGGTAATTTGATTTTTAGTCTTTCTTTTATATCTGGAATAAAGCCAAAGGTATGCCTTCCATTGGCTGATTCATTCCACCTTCGCTGCCAAAGATCAATCGTCATCGCTTCAATATCATTTTTATAATTTATATAATAAATATTGATCCTGTATCAATTTTACCACGTCTTCTTAGGTGGTACAAGTCCGCTCGTTTTTTGATTATAATGTCAACCGGGAGTACGCTGGTCAGAACCACTACATCATCTTTAGATACCGTTCGGTAAGCTTTTGTTACTCCTAGCAGAATATTCCTCTGAGCACTTTCTAGTGATCTGATATGCTAACAGTTTAGCCAATCATACCAACCAGCCACCGCATACGTGAAAAGCGCCTCCGCCACACCTTTATATATTAACTTAAGTGTTTTGTGATTAGGTCCCTATCCCTCTCTTGACACTCTCGCCAAAAAGTGGAATAGTTTCTTAGCGTTTTCACAGACTCTAAGAACGTGGGATGCTACACCCATTTGTTCATCAAGGTCAACACCTAGATATCTAACGCACTTGGCCATTTTCATGTTTCTACCGTTTAGTGATATTGTTAGTGGTCAACTAGAGTGAAATTTCAAATTGTATCACACCATTTGATCATCAGTCAGAATGACTTTGTCATCCGCGAATGTAATTTCCTCCAAGTCGTTGATCATGCTTGTGTTAAACACGATATTCCAGACTAGACGACCCAAAATGGAGCCCTGAGGACATCCTTTTGTAATTTGCTTTGAAACAGAACCATACATGTATCTGATTACTGCGTATCGATTCCTGAATTAGCCCCTAAAAAGATTCATCGTGTTTCTAGGGAGATTATAGACCGATAAACTTGCAATGACACTAGGCCACGTAAAATTATCAAATGCTCCGGCAATGTCCACGAATATACCCATAACATATTTAGAACTTTGGGTTTTGCTAGTGTTGGTTAGGCCGACAATCGCATCCTCAGTAGACATGCTACGCCGAAAACCGAATTGCTTGTCCGAGAACAGTCCGCTCTGTTCAACTCGCGGTGTAATGCGAGTAGCAAGCAACCTTTCTAAGAGTTTCCCCATAACTGGTAGTAACATTATGGGTCTATAAGATTTTGAAGAAAGTGGATCTCTATCGCCAAGTGTCCTGATTATAATCATTTCACCCGTTTTCCATACCTTGGGGAAGTAACCAAATTTTAAACAGCTGTTTAATAATTTTACTATGCTAGACCCTATAATGGGTCATGCCAGCTAGATTATTTCAGCGTTTAAGTTTGTCTTGTCCGGGGGACTTGTTACACTTGAAGCAAGTTAAGGCGGTGACCTCCTCCCACGTAAATGAGGGTCTTCCGCATCGTTCCAACTAGACGTTTCGTCTGGCGTTTCGTCCAGAAGAAGTAAGTTTAGTAATTCCAAACGTGTGTCATGCCACGCCTTCCTGATGGTGTTCAAAACCTCTGGAGGTCTTGCTTTGCCAGCGGCAAATTTGAATACAAGTCCCCATGGGCCTTTATTACCATGATCCGTGACGTGCCATTGGAAACTATTTTATTTTGCAATAAATACTTCATGAAAATATTTATTTATTGCTACTCTAAAGCGAGACAATTTTAAATCTTTTGCTATTTGGTTCCTTTCCGCCTGGTATGCTCTTCTAAGCTTGTGCATAGAACATCTAAGCTTCCTTAGATTAGAGTTCCACCAACTGTTCCGTTTCTCTGCAACTCTCTTCTTAAGAATTGAGTTGTTGCTGACACTGGCTAACTGTGCTGAGTGCAGCTCCACACGAGCATCAATTTCATATATCGAATCTATTTCCGGAAGTGCTTCTACACTGTCCCAAGAGCCAACCAAGTGTCTAGCAAATAGACTTTAGTCGGCTATCTTAATGGCAAATCTCGGAGTTTTGCTACTTGCAAGCGGACTGCTCTGTGGCGAGTTTGATAAATCAAACGTGATGACTCTATGGTCACTAGATGCCCAATTTTCTCTTACACACCACCCAACTATCGATCCCAGCAAAGCTCCATTGATCATGGTTTGGTTCATATTGGAGTTCCCATTGGGCGAGAACGTCGTTGAGTGCTTCTGCAAGTTCATTATGAAAAGGTCACTCCTAGACACGAAGTCCTCTACTTTTCTTCCGTTTTCGGTGGTTACACGGTCATGCCACATTTTACTTCTTGCATTGAAGTCTCCAAGGATAAGTACCTTTTTCTGTTGACCCGATATAGAGCCTAGGATCGTTTCGATTTTGCACAGATGGTACTCGATTGTTTCACTGTGTTGGGCATATAAAGTTTTGGGATTCTCAAAGTCACCTAGTATGGTTCTTGCATACATAGTATATATATGTCGTGAGTGGAGATGCGTTCACATATCTCTGATCCGACTTAGCGTCCTGCATATTGAGGTGGACGATACGTAGGTTGCTGTTACAATGTATCTGATTATGACTAATCATCATGTTGATTTCTTAATTTGAGACGTTGCACAGCACTTTTGTATGCGTTACATGAAATGCGACCTACTTAGTGGTCATGCGGTTTTTGCAATTCCTTGCAGCTTGCGCAATTGGCTGGTTTGTCTTTGTTAGGACAGCCCTTATAGCCATGACCATGTTGTGCACAGTGAGAGCAGGTCTCTGTGCGCGCCCTACAATTCTTTGCAATGTGACCATATCGCTGGCACCTAAAGCACCTAGTTGGAGTCACAAACTCTCTCACACAGCATCGTACCCAGTCCACGTGCAGTCTTCCACACTTTAGCAACATGTTTTTGGTTGCTGGTTCGACTTCTACCACCCAGTGAGCTGTCTCTTTATTTCTCGCACCGGTTCTATACATAACTTTAAAATCATTTTGATCCAGGCAGTTTTGGTTTATTAGGCAGTTTTTTACCAAGTCACCATCAAGCTCAGAGCTTACATAAAAGATAATCACTTTAGGTAATATCTTAACAGGTTCTAAGTCGGTGGTTTTTAGACCCACGCCTTCCAACTTGGTGTTTTCCGTGAAAACATTCAAATCCGAGGAAGAATCAACAGTAACTGCAACACCATTAGGTCCAGCGTTAGTTACATAGTGAATCTTTATGTTAGATTCACTAGGACGTATGATTTCCTTGATTTTCTTAGTAATCTCGGTAGGTCGAAAGGCTGGAATCATTATCTCTAGCTGAGATAATTATCCATTTTGTTTTCATCTTATCCTGTCAACGCTTTCTGTTTCTCCGTTTCTAGCGTTTCTTACCGACCGTTTGCCATACATTTTCTTTTTAGTTGATTACAACTTCTCTTGTGATTTCTGGCTAGGCACTTAGAACTGAATCCTGTGCAGCTATCTCTGGTGTCTTTCCCACAGTAACCAACGGTTTTGGTTTATGGCTGCAAGTGCACCTATGGTTGCGTGCTTCCTCCAGTTTTCCAACAACCAGTTTAGTTTCCGCAAGTAACTCTAGAATTTGAATTTTGATATGTTAATGTGATTAGTTAATTCCCGAAACTTAGGCTCAGTAAGTTTCGTGTTTCTAGTAATCTCGATCATCGTTTCAAGAGAAACGATTTCTATCATAAGGCTCTCATGGGGTCTTTCGCACGTTGGTGCTAACTGACCACTGCTTGGCAAAGTAGTTTCAACTTCACCGTGTCCTCATCATTGCCGACAGCTCGGCATCCGAGTTAGAATCATTAAGATTCACGTCAAGCTTCAACTTTTTAGGTGCACGCTGACCGTCAGCTTCTTGCAAAGACTGATCCGGTTCACGCCTGGAACCCTTACCCATATCTCTGGGTAATTCGCTAATAAATTAGCGTATGCTTGTTTAGTAAATATTTAAATTATTAAATATTTAAGATCGCACGGATTCCCCTCCCAACACTACCTGCGTCACTGCACTATGTTTGGCCGTGCAGTGGATTTTTTATTTCACCCTAAGCAGTGGCACTACTTCTTCGTTTCCTCTCGACCGCTTAGAGGTAATAGCAATGGAGGCTCCTATCAGTATTGCCCAATAATGACAGATTATATTTATGGTTCCCAGAAACCACGAGTTCCGGAAACCGAAGCAAGCGGTATCGACTTGTAATGATGACTACTAGTGACAATAACATTCCTAAGTCGATAGGTATGTTGAGATTGGCGATTTAGGCCTATATGTGTATGGTCCAGAATATTAGAGAAAGTTTTTTTTATTAATGGTTCCCAAGAACAATGAGTTCCGGAAACTGAACCAGTTGGTATCGACTTGGCTTAATAGTTTTTGCTTACCAGTTGGTATTGACTTGCTAACAACCATTATAGTTGTTGCTTACCTTAAAAATCATAAGTCGATCCGTATGTTGAGATTGGCGCTATAAAATTATAAAGTTTTAAAATTTTTACTTTGATTTAGTTACTTGTATATTAAAGTTTTGTAAAAATTATATTTTGGAATGTACAACTTTCTGCAATATTTTGTTTTTCTGTAGTAGTTTATCATAATTAACATAAAATATAAACAAATCCTGGGGTAGGATCATTATACAGAATTGGTATTGCCTGATGGCATTTTTGTATTTTTCTGGGATGAAACGCTTTGGTACTTCATAGACATCACCGGGCTTAGTTTCGTTGTCAACATTAACCAGAGATCGGCGTTTACGCGTCATCCACTATTGTTTACGTTATCATGTCGATAACTCGTCGATAACGTCGAAAACTCGACGACAACGTCAACAATTACTTGTGCTTGTTTAGAAAATATTTTTCCAAATAACTGATAGTGTGTGCCTCACACCGATTTTTTCTACTAATTTACTGACTAAACTTAATTTTCGTTAGTTTGTGCTAGTGCTAATTCTAATTTGCGTACGAAATGGTTAATTATTTACTATCGTTAATAAGTATTTCAACAATTGAGGTTTATCAAATTAAATTTGTTAATTAGAATAAAATTTTAGTATATTATGTTTCACGCCATCTATTAATAACTGATGCTAACTAACATTAAATTCAGTTAGTCAGTAATTTATTCGAAAAAATATTATCACGCACACATTATTAGAGTTTTTAACACTTACGATATGATGATGAAAACATACAAATGTTTTTTTTACATAGTCACGTCACATAAAATATATATCTTCGTTTCAAAACCTTAATTGAGAATAATCAATGCCACCTCTTTAAAAATTGTCAAAAATCGAACCAAATATATTTTGTTGACATCTACTGACATTTGCCCAAATTAAAAAAAATATGATAAATATTTCTTTCAATCATTGGTTCTATTTTTTAATTCAACCCGGGCAAGCAGGCTTATCCCAGGTATTGGAAACCGAGCCAAGGTTGAACAACACCAAATGATCCGGTGTGCATAGAGTAATAAATTATTTTCTACTGTGCACACGCTTTGTACACTGACATTAAATTCAGAGTAAATTTGAAGAACCGAGTATACATGGTGTAAGCACAGTTCACAAACCAAAACGGAGTGTGCAGAGTAAAATTACTCAGGTTGCTAAGTAAATGTAAACCAGGTACATTAGGAGTGAGATGTTGATGATTGACGTAGATAGTGGATTAAATCGGACATATAGGCCGACTGGAAAGTATATTAATTCATTTTCATCGACGCTCAAGGCTGCAATGAGGCTGAAGGCACGATTGCGATGTTATCCAGGTGAACTTGTACTCATTTTAACGACACTCATTTTAACGGAGATTGTTGTAAAATGGCGTTCTTTTATACCCAATGATGACCATCTTTTTAGCAAATGTTCATTATGGCGTCAGGCGTAAGGTTATGGCGTCTGTATTTGAAATGCACATGCTATAATATTCGTTGACTACCTTGAGAAAGGAAAAAAGATCAATAGCGACTATTATCCATCCATCGTATTCGCCGGGTTTGGCCCAGCGATTATTACTAATTTAGAGACCTCAAAAAAAAGTTCCAGGGAAAGAAATTTGGCTGCAATGAAGAAGTGATTTTCACAACTAAAGCTTGTTTTGAAAACGAAGATAAATCGTTTTACAAAAAGGAATCGGCGTGGGACTGATTGTATCGCTCTAGAAGGAACTTATGTTAGACCGGGAACTTGTCAGGCGATGTGTTACATACCAAGGTAACATAAACTATAACTATCACTGATTCAACTGATAATATATCGTTGCCCATGACCATTCGAGAATAAATAGCATCCCATCGATAAGCACAAAAAATCCAATCGATGGACGGAACGATCACATTAGTTTTACGACAGTAATGTGGGTGGCAGCGACCAATTTAGTTCTCTGTTCGTTTGTGTTTATATGCCAATTGCTGTATTTCTTCTTTAAATATGGTGAATTATCGAAAATTTTAACGTTACATTGGGGTCAAATGTGAACTAATCGAATAAGGATGACTTTACAAAACTCATGATATTTATCAAAGAATCAAGATATTATGCTTATCACAGTCTCCACATTTTTCACACGTTACTCAGGATATTTAAACTTCCAGTAACAAGTTTGCTTAAACATTGTACAACCATTCCTCGCTTAATGAAGTTTCCGCTTTCGAAAAAATTAGATTTTTGTTCTTAATAAATATGTAAATAATTTGAATTAAATAATATTTATTTATTACTAACTCAGGTAATTATTCTTCTTCATTTTTTGTTAGTTGTTTTGTTAAGATTTGCACCAAATACTCAAAAATGTACTAAAAATTCGGTTAACGAAATTTCACTTTAAGTAACAACGAATTAATTCGTTAAGCGAGTGATTTGAGTATTTGGAAATTGAATGTCATAGTTGACGGATACTTATATGACAAAAATCAAAAATTCTCTACAATTTTTCTTATATTCCTTATTTTTAGGCAGATGTCTCTAGTTAATTAGAGATTTCAAAATTATTTTGAATTTTAATTTAAAAAATGCTCAAAAAAGTTAAAATTAGTTTTCTAATTTACAAGTATTTTAATAGTGCGCAACACGTATAAGGAGTTAGCCCATAATTTCGTCCCAGAAAATAAACAAGTTTAATCAGGCAACACTATTAAATTAAAACCTCATTTACTCAGGAATTTATAAAATTTACTTGCATTATAGGTTATTGGAACTTATCACAGCCTAGAAATTAAAAAAAAATCATTTTACTATGAAATTAGGTTTAGCCCCGAAATTTAAATATATTAGATTATTAATGAGGTTAGCTCAGCCCAATAATATAGCAAAACAATATAAAGTTTAAAATATTTAATTTTTTATTTATCTCTCGTATAGAGGCTATACAGATTTAGAATAGCAAACAGCTTATTTATAAAAAAAAATTCAAGATGATCGGTCAGTTGCAACTTGCCGAAATGTGGCACAGTCCTGAGTACTTCTAAGCATTTTCGAGAAATAAATCAGTTTTTCTTCCCGTGTGCCGAAACTAAAATTCTCTCGGATTAAGGCTATACAGATTTAGAGTGCTGACCTTATTACATATTTGGAAAAGCCAACATGCAACCCGTAGAAACATAAACTTTCTATATTGGAATCATGAAAAATTGAAAATTCAACCATTCGAAGGCCATTGACGGGCATCGTAGTGATGTCTAAGTAAATCGAAGTATGCATGTCATGTGGTGCTGACTCTACTGCATCTTTTGAAGCCAACATAACTATGCGACCCGTCGAAACATAAATTTCCTATGTTGGAATCATGAAAATTCAAAATTCAACTATTCGAAGGCCATTAAAGAGTCATCGTAGAGATGTATAAGTAAATCAAATGGTTGAATATGCGGCCGTAATTTCGTCAATATTTGAATTTACCACCGATAATGAATTCACGCGGTTGGATGATGAATTCGAATGGTTGAATAAGCGGCCGATATTTCGTCAGCATTTGAATTTACCCTCGATAATGAATTCACGCGGTTGGATGATGAATTCGAATGGTTGAATATGCGGCCGTTATTTCTAATTTATTTCTCGAAAATGCTTAGGAGAAGTACTCAGCCCAGAGCCATATTTTGGCAAGTTACAACAGTCCGATCATCTTGAAATTTTTAGTCAAATAAGCTTCTAAATCTGTATGGCCTCAATCCTAGAGATAGATTGGAGAGAGGGCGACCTATTTTTGTATGGAGGAATTATTATTTTTTTTATTATCCCTGCAATCTGTTTTGGGGCCTAGTCCTTACTTGTACGCCAATGCTAGCCAATTCGAGGAGGTACGGTTATAGGTTCGATTTTATCACCATCTGCACATTGCATAGCTCCATGCTAGCCTATACTGGCATGAAAGATGGGTGCGCCCATGAGTTTTGCACTGCGACAGGGGGTGATAGATGTGTTCCATTTCATCACAGATTGTAATCTGTTGATGAAAATTCCCTTTGCATCCTGCTCCTATTGGCGTACGAACGCGGTACCTCCCGATCCAAACGCCAAATCTTGAACCACTGTGCCATTTGGTCGGTTGGAGAGAATCTTACCTCTTTTTTTCTATCGGGCTCAGGGCTAAAAATATTCGTTTCTATTAAAATAACCTGATGCAAATTTTCAGGTCCATCGGACCACGTTTAGGTTCAAATTGGTTTTTTGCAAAAAAAACACTACTCTTAGTGACGTTTTCTCCTCCCTTTCACTTCAGCTCGTCTAAGTATGCCGAATCCAATAAAATGATAAAAGAGGTGGTTTGCGTAGTACAAAATTTGTTTTCGGGCTGTTGCTTTCAAAAAAATTGAAACTTGTGAGTTCCGGCTAATTTGTAAATAAGTAAAGTGCAATTAAACATATGTACTCTCATTTTATGTGTACGCCTACGTTTATGATATTACTTTCCGATGACTCATCATGAGTAACGCATTTATTACGAAGGATGAAATTTTGTATAAAATAGGATCAGTTTAGTTTAGACAATGACTATTCTGTTAGAAGTTGAACCAGAAACTCTCTATTCGAATAATAAAATAAGTTTTATAAACTATTAATTATTTTGTATTTTTGATTTTTAAGTTTAAAAATTTCACTCAATTAATAATCATGGAAAATAACATACAGACCCCACATGTTGGTGATTGATAAGTTTTGTCACTTAATATTTTTAATCTCATATCTGATATTTTTCGTTATATTCGAGACGTAAGACGTATAACACACAAGCTGACAAATACTAGTATAAGTATGCAAGCTAGCACTGTTGCGGATGAGATAGCTACCATTTGGCAGAAGTTTGGTATTTGTCATCAAGAAAAGAGGAATATTATTAGAAAAATCATTATATTACCCGACACATATCGGAATCTTAAAAAAATATTAGCAGAAAAAGTGAAACTGAAACATGTAACAGATAAGTTTTCTTACAAGATGGATGGAAACTCTTTGACATTGGTCATGGACTTAATAGTGGAAAAAACAGAAGATCCGCCAAAGTTCCGGTTTCTCGAGTAACAACGAAATAGTAATGCTTTTAATATTCGTTCATTACGATCAATGGATAAGAGCAATTCTATTCTTTGTCTTCTAGCGGCAGTGAATATCAAGCACCAGTAGAAAAGAAACTAAAGTAAACAAAAATTTCCGCTTCATCTCACTCATCGCTACATATGAAGAACGTGATAAGAATATAGTAAGTGCGTTGCCTCGATCGAAAATAAGCAATTCAGGAGCTGCTCTTCTAATCGCCACCACTGCAAATACATCAGAGCATAACTTAGAATCAATTGCAGTTTCCAAAGAGACCATACGTCACCATCGACAACGGCTCAGAAAGGTAATCAGTGATAAAATATTTAAGTCTTTCAGTTCTGATTATATTCTAACCGTACATTGGGATGGAAAAACGTTAGAATATAGCAGGGAAAACAATGGTTGACCGACTGCGCATTATAAAGGTTGTCACAGCAAGATCCGGTTATGGTAACACCAAATTGTTGGGAGTTTCAATGGTTACACATGGAACAGGTACAGAGCAGTGTAAAATGTTATATAAAATGCAAATATTAAAGGATTGTGCTTTGATCGGTATGCTAAATGGAGCCTGCCGACTTCTTGAAAAAAGACTTGGCAGACATTTATTAAGGTTTGCATGCAGACATCATATATACGAATTAATTGAATCTGCTGTTTTTAGTAGCTTGTTAAAGGTAATATCAAGTGGGCACGATATTCAGCTTTTTCAGAGATTTAAAAGGCAGTGGAATTCTTCGAACCATATCCAAATCAGCTCTGGTTTAGCAGACGCAAATGTTCAAGAAATCTTCAGTTCACCAGAGAAGGAGAATCTTATTAGCTTTATTAATGATCAACTTGGAAAAATGCATGAAGGGCGAGATAATTACAAAGAATTTTTATGTTTATCACTTTTGTTTCTTGGAGTACCACTTACATATATCACTATAAGCGAATTCCTTTAGTAACTAAAACAAATATTAAGGCTGCTGGGCAACAGAATAACTAATAAAAATATCAAATGCAAAAATCTTGTTAATTACATATGAAATGTGTTTCTATTTTAAATCTTTTCCGTGGACTTTAACCAAAATGTCATGTTTTAAAAATGTGAAACCTAACTTCTCTGTGATAAGCTATATATCTTAGAATCATTACTAAGCCCTGAATTAATTTTCAAAGAAACTACTAGTAACATTTCTTTATCTATTTAAGTTTCTCTTTAATTTTTTAGGACTATAAAATTGTTAATTTGTTAGGTATGATGACGTGCAATACCTCATATTTAAATACAAATAGTGAAAAGTATAATAAAACAACTAGCACTATTTTAAAAATTCGCTAAAACTTATGAGCTACAATTTTTTTGCGAAAAACAACCCGAAAATTAATTTTCTGCTAGGCCAATTACCTTTTTTATTATTTCATCGAATTCCGCTTACTCAATAATGCTTAGAACATATTAAACCGGCATTACTTGAACGAGCTGAAGTGACAGGGAGGAAAAGACGACACAAAAGTTTGTTTTAGTGTTTTTTGCAAAAAACCAAGAGGTCGTTTCTAATAGAAAAGAATATTTTTGGCCCCGAGCCCGGTAGAAAATCAGACATGAGGTTTTTATTCAAACTGATACATAATTGACAGTTTATTTTTTCCGTTGAAAGGTTTGTTTTACTACATTACTGGGCTGGGCTAACTTCTCATTAATAATGTAATATTTTTAAATTTCGGGGCCAAACCTAATTTCATAGGAAAATGATATGAAATCAGTAGGAGTCGATCTTTATGACAAACATATTATAATCTAAATACAAACTTATTCGACCCCTAGGACACCTAGACAATTAACCGTCGAATAGCTCGATAGCTAATTTATCAGACCGGTTAAAGTAAAATAAAAAATTATAATTAGTAAATTAAGTTTTTGACATCATTTCCTAGTTTGTTGATGTTGTTCACATTGTCGACGTTAGGAACGCAAAAATCACCTAACAGATTACGAGTCTACGAACCGGATTACATCCCTGACATTAAACGGGTTTAGAAAGTTTTCGATGAAAAAACTAGGCCAAACAAAATTAAACTTTTAAATTATATTACAAACCAAAATTTTTTGTTTATTTGTAATGAATTTAAACTTTTTTGTCGATAATTCTATGTATAAGTCTTCTCAATTAAAAAAAAGTGACAGGTCATTAATTTTTTTTTTCTTTAACCCCTCTAAATAAAAGTTCCTGTTTATTGAATTTTGGTGAGATAAAGCCAAACAAGACGATAATAATAAATTAATTTAATTTTTAATTTTTACATAGTTTTAATTCTACTATCTAGCGCTATAAACTTTCCTATTATTTTAATTAAAAATTTCAAATGGTATATAAAATGCAATTTTTCTATTCTCGTCTACGTAATACGAGTATTCGTATAGCAGAACAAACCAAACTTTGCTAATTTTTTTATAAAATTTCCTTTCAAAAATTTTTAACTTTTCATTACGGTTTTTCAAAAAATGCTACAACAATCATTTTGTATCGTTTGAGTACAAAACCAGTTTACCAAGTGCGCAACTAAATTTCCGCGTTTGTTTTAAAAAGGAAAAATGGAAAATTTCAATAGAAATATAAAAAATGGTTTATTCAAAGTCGATTCCATCTCTCTGGCAATACATGAATACCACGACGATAAAATGACGCGTCTTTGGATCAAAACCATTCATCCAACTAATTTAATACTTCTTCGAAACTGACCAAGTGTAGCCCTGCCAAGCCATGTAAAACAGGTTAGCTTCTACCTAAAGCTATGGCTAACCCAGTTTCATAGAAAAATTTGCCTTTACCTGTATTACATCCCCCCGCGGCATTAACTCGTAGCTCATTCGGAAGAGGTTAGTACTTGGTCGTGGGGATGGGATGCACAAGTAACGCCCTTGATAACCGCATCGAAAAACAAAAAAAAAATGGGAAAGGAAAAAAAGGGGTATCGGACCCCGAAGTAGTGATGCAGTTGTCAATCCATTATGCGGGTTGAATCAACCGTGGTTGTATAATGATAATTTTAAACTATCATCTAACTACTTACAAAACAAAAAAAAAGGTAGTACTCTCAGACCTATGGAGCCTATGGGCCGGTTTATGTTAGTATGTTGAATATTATACTCACCAAATTTATTTTTATGGCCCCGCCTCGCCTTACTCAAAAAAAAATAAAAAAAAACTTGAAACCTTTAAACTGAGAAAAACAAACTTAATTTATTTCAAAAAAACAAAATTAATTTCTTAACTTAGTGGACCATTCGCCGAGCTGAGCTACTGCACGGATAGTACACCCAAAACTAACTGCCTCTTCCACTGCCTTTTTTCAGTCTTTATACCAAATTAATCGACTGGGTGAGAGGGAATTGGGGGACAAGAATTGAAATATTCTTACAGTCAACTAAACATATTTTTTCGGCGTCAGCACAAAGTACAACCGAATTGGTATAAATTTTCACATATAATTTGGTGCAACCACAATTGCAACTCTTCAATTTCCGTTTATTTGTAGCAGGTTACCCATGCTACATACGAGGGATTTACTTGCAGAATTGGGTTACGCAAAGCACGTAAAAACAACAAGGAAAATTAAATACTTATGTCTGTTCACATGTTGCATACAGACGAAAAATGAGTAATTCAGTTTGGGACAAATATGGAAATTAATGAAGATGATATCTTCAAGGTTTATGGAAAGAAATATGGGAAATAGACGTGACGTTTACTTTATTTGGGATATAGGTGATGATTTATCATGACGGTCGTGCTGATAAGATTCTGTAAGGAACTTATCTATTTATTGGGATAGGTTAGTAGCGGAATTAAATAAAATTCAGTTACACATGCGCCGTCGACCAGAACAAGTGATAATCCGAGGGGGTCAGGTCTGGCGAATATGGCGGGTGCAGTAGCATATCCCATCTCAGCATTTGGACGGTGTCCTGGACGATGAGAGTGTGATGGCATGGATCGTTGTTATGCTGCAATATCACTTGTTCGTATCTCGTGTCCCATTTTGGTTGTTTTTCGAGCAAGCGATTTACCGTGCCGTCGATGTTGTTGCTTCGCCAGGTGTAAGCCACGACTTTTTGCGTTTGTGATTCTTAAAAAGGATCCACTTCTCATCTCCCGTATCAACTCGATGCAGAAAGCTCTTTTTTCATGCCCTGAAATCAACATTTTGCAAGTGGCTGTTCGATTTTCCATCTGTCTCACAATCAACTCACGCGGCATCCATTTCCCCCCCCCCCCCCTTTTTGAATTTTCCCCATAGAGTCGAGTTTGTTGCCTCCGCAAGTTGATCTTGAGGTTGCGCATCATCTTCATCCAATAACGCTTGCAGCTCGATGTCTTCAAATGTTTTTGGTCTTCGGAGCGCTTCTTGTCCTCAATGTTCTTGTCCTCAATGTCCTAAACCGCTAGTTCTGAAGCATTTAAACCAATCTACACAGGTAGCTTTCGATGGTGCATGTTCGCCGTAGGCCTCCTCGCAAATGATGTTTGTTTGGCACAAAACTCGACGTTATGTGCTGGTATTACAACTGGTTATCGTTAAGCGATATAAATGACAACTGAATGTGCCGCTAGCACCATCTATGTGTGAAACCCGGAAATTTAGTTGTGCACCTGATATAACTAATTTTTAAATGAATAAAATGTAGAGGTTGGAAAACTACTGTGTATCGTTTGCAGTAATGTACTTTTGAACATATAGAAAGCTCTTTAAGAACACTTTGAATAGTATAAAGTTGTTTTGTTTGGAGATGAAATATGCTGTGCAACTCGTTAATGTTGTGGAAAAACTAAATTTAAATTTTTTTCTTAGTTCAGTTAAATTTTGTTTTGTGAAAAGTTGGAATAAGACTTTTTTCCCTAAAACGATATAAATTAGTTCGTTCGTTTGTTTTCCTCTTAGTTTTGTTGTGTGTAAATAATAGGTCTAGGTAGATCAGTTAGATATATATAAACATATCTAGGTAAACTATATTTTGTATGTAGACTGTAGAGAACAAAAAAAAAATATTTTCAATTTTCTTTCAAATTAAAGTAAAAAATTTTAATTTATGTTGAATCTGGCTATGGTTAAGAATAAAAGGAAAAATTCCAAGCGAAAATACCATTGAATTCTCTTGTGGTTTTTATAATCACAGTTGGTTTGGGCGTATTATATTTATAGAAAATGTAAAAAGAAAAAACATTTTGTTCTAATTTTTGTATTTTCCGACGACGTTCTATTTGGGGTATTCGAATAGCGGAAAATATAATTATTCTAGTCCAGTTTTTCCCTAAGTTAAAGTAACGGGTTTATTGTTGTGTGGATGGTTTCATTTCGAACAAATGAGTTTCTTTTAATGTTGGATAGGATTGATAGCTCGTTTTTTTAGAAAATCGTGCAACAAATTGTCAATGTTCACAACAATGAGTAATTATTTGGGAATACCAAATTGATTCAAATTTTTAAGTTTTTATTTTAAAGTTTCTACATTTTAGCAGAATTGGTAATAGATGAATATGTGTAAAATATAAACACACGGATACAGAGCTTTAAGGTAACCATATACGTTTTTCGAGTTGAAAGCTCATTTATGGAAAATTAAATTCGAACTACACCTACATTAAAAAGTTTAAATACACAAATTTTACTGAACTGAAAAGGCTATGAGCTTTTTTGTCACCATATAGCTGTTGATCAGCTGTTGGGTTTGGAATCTCGGCACTTATTGCGTCATCAATTTGGATGGGGCGCAACTTTTCATGCAACCACAGTAGCTTATGAACGTGAGGCAAATTACGCTTCTGTCACTCAATCAAGTACTGATCAAGTACTGCTTTATGCATTGCATATCTCCAAATGTTTTGTTTTCGCAGATCAATTTAAAAACTCTAGTGATCAAATCAAGCATATCCGTTCATTTTTGGTCAAACATGAGTTCTTAGGTAATTTTAGATCAGACAGGCTTACATGTGAATGTAATACAGAGGTCGAGCTACCCTTTACGAACGTACGTCAACGAATCCTGAATGTATCCTTGCAGGTACCGCGGACTGTTCACTAATGATGACGGGGGGATCACCATACACCTGTCCCAAGTTTTTCGGATCTACATCCTCATCGCGTCTTGTAAATGGATGTAGTTTTCAGTACGTTGTTTTTATGTTTTGGTTCAAAGAAATAAACATCATCATCATTCACTCTTTCTAACCTACGCTGCAGCAATCAATTAATTTGCATTCTTTCATATAATAGACATATAAGTCTTTGCACGATACTTGTTTGTTTGCAATGGAGCGTTTATATCCAGTCCCCTGCATAGTATGCATCACTGTAGCTAGACAGACTCAAATTGACGGTACTTCCAAATCGAATTTCCATGTTCATTGGATTTCATAATGCGTTTTATCGCATTCACATGCGCAACCGCTGGTTTCTTCAAGTGCCGACTTGCATTGCCAGCAGCAAAACTGATATATGGTCGCGTTGCTATAACGGAATACTTGAAGCTGCTGATCACCTCACCCTAAGGCAAATTGATTTCTCCGTCCGCTTCAAAATCGCCAAAATTCTGTATACTGTCCAATAAAATTGCCACTGCATGGATTCCGCCATACCAAAACAGTAAAATACCTTTTGTACATTCGCCTGCTGATTCACATGAATCGACCTATTTGGTCGATGTTCGATTTCAAGCCCCAAGAAACATTTGAGTTTTGATACGTTGACCTCGAATTCCATACACAAAAGTTCAATGACCAGAAAAGGTGCTTCCTCGTCCTCTCTTGTGATTATATGGCGATTTGATTAAACCGTCGTCAACATAAATCGCAAATATCATTATCCTATTCGTCCTATTACACACAAAAACACATGAAACCGATTCATCAGCCCCAAAGTCGAATTTTTTAATGAATGACGTAAAGTTTTTGTTCCAACAACGCGACGTTGTTTTCTATCCGTACAAGCTCTTGGATAGCGATCAAGCGAATCAAGCGATACTCATATCAAGGTTCTCCTCTAAATCACCGCCCAGAAAAGCTGGCTTTATGTCGAATTGCTGAAATCTCAATCGTTTTGATGCCTCAAGCGCCCGAATTGCTCGATTCGATTTCAATTTAACCATATATCTTAACGTTTATTTGTAATCGATGTTATACTATGCTGTGTGAACCCCCGCACTACCAAACGTGCTTTGTATATCGATCAATGCTTCGATTCGGATTTTGTTTTAGTTTGTAAACCAAACGATTATCAAGCACCTTTTGATCTTCTGGTTGAATGTCCAAGTTCCACGTACGATTTTTAATGAGCGAATCGTCCTCGTTCAATGCCTGCTCCTATGGTCTGTGATCATCCGGTCCTATTGCTTGCTCGTATGTCCTTGTTTTTTTGCTGATTGCCAACATGGCAATGTGTTCTTCCGACACATAATACGTTAATCGCCGCACCGCTGTAATGCTGCTTCGCATATTGCACCACGTTCGATTTGTTGCATCGGTGTTGTCACAGCTTCGTTTACCTCTAATTCATTATCGCACTAATGTCCAGTACAGTCATTGATTCTTCGAGAAGAAACATCACGTCACGAGTTATCTCAGTTTTGTTCGTTTTTGGATTCCACACTCGATACGATTTTGAATGATAATAATCATTTGCTGGCGTATACGGTACAGTTCACGGATGCCCAATGTCCATCTAATTGAAAATCTTTTCCAATTCCGCATTGACGAACTCTGCCCCGTTGTGTGATCGAAAACGGCCACATTCGGCGGCTACCTCCGAATTTTGCTTCATAAAATATACGCCACAAATCGAATTCGTTTCCACAAACGTCCACATGAATAATTTTGCCATATTTCTTTGACCTCTCTTCCCAAAGTTTACAACTTCCAGTTGAGTCGTCAAATTTTGCAGCGCTTACTATTCGATTACAATCGATAGTCACAATCCACGACATTTTTCGACGAAAATTAATTTATATGAATTTCGGTACATCTACCAATCCATGAATCCCCGTCGATAATGTAGGCCATCAACGTATTGTAGTATTCTTGACGATGTCGAGCCGTGACGCAGAAATGCATCGTTCAAAACATTTTTTTCTTTCTTGTTATCTGCATTGTTCTTTTTATTCTTTTGTATACAGTCGCGTTTCCAATGACCACTCTCGCCACAAACCTTTTGGCCTGTTACTACCGCCCTTAGGTTTTACTTTGTTGTTCTCGATGAATGACCCTTTTTTGAATTGAAATTCTTCCACGAAAAATTCAGTTTGGTCGTTAAAATGAATCCGCTTCCGACTATTTTACCTCAGTCGAACCGCCACTGCCATTATTCACACTCGTAAATTTATTCTAATTCGGTTTATCGAATCGGAAACCTCTTCATCTTGATCCTTTAGTTGTTGCATGACTTCCATGAGTTCTGACATACTCGTTGCGATATCTTCGCCCGGCTCCTTTGTAAAACTGTAATACCGCTGTTGCAAGTATATAATATTTACCTTCGATGTTTGCTCATAGTACATACTTTTGAGCGTCGCCCACATTGAAGCTGCCGAATCACAATTTATTATTTGCAGCACTGGCACATCCGAAATTTCCATGTTTGGCACTTTCCACCGCCTACCAATTTTTCAATGTTCACCCGATCGCCTTCCATTTTGTTTCGCTTCGAAATGTGTATCAAAGTGGGCTATTATACTATGGACAGTCTCTCTGATATCGAAAGCTGTATTATGCGAGATCTTTTACGTTATTTGAATAGCACTAGATGAGTTTAAAGAGAGTTTAATGATGTCGGATCCTGTGGTATCACAATGGGCCAAAACTGGCTTAAGTGTGCAATAGCCGCCACTGAAACCTAACCTAACCTAACCTAGTCTTTGTAAAAATATGGCTTTTAATAATTATATGTGACAAATGACATCATTTAAATGTCGACCACGGGCACGTTTACAGGCTTCTATACGAAAATCAAAATTTATAATAACTCGCTCTCACATTGCCGCATTAAGTTCATCAATTTTGGTCCAAATGTTGCTTTCAGCTGTGCAATTGTTGTTGGTTTATTCACATAAAGTTTTCTTTTCAAGAAACACCAAAGATAGAAATCTAATGGCGTTAAATCAAATGATCTAGGTGGCCAGTTTATGGCAGCAGTTTATGTTCTGCGTTGATAATTATCTGTTTGTTTTAATTTTTGTGTTAATTGAATTTTGTAAGGATGCAAATGATAATCTTTATGTAAAATTCGCCAAACAGTCGATAGATGAATGCCTAACTAATACCTAAGAACGTCGTGATATAGATGTTGAAGTTCCTCCGCGAAACTTTCTGCCACAGCAGCAATGTTCTCACTAGAACGTCCACTTTTTGGTCTGCCAGACCTATTTCGACCTCGACATAACCAGTCTCTTCAAATTCTCTTTCCCAGTCTCTTTCACTAGTCTTTGAATTTTTGACACATTTGGACGATTATTTACCCCAAAATATCACGAATTTTACGATACGTATTTTGGAAAGATCGATGATTTTCATAATAAGTTAGAATAACTTTAATGCATTCGTCTAGCGTGTAAGTATGCATCGTTAAAATTGTACATCTGTCTACTTCACAAATGTCAAAGGTGACTACTGCCATCTAGGCGTGACTTATGGAAACCCTTTATTTATGGCTATCATTATTGTCCTACACAACCTAAATATTGCTAAGCAAGTTGAACGTGTTTTAACTGTATTCAATTAATTATTTTTCAGTAAAAAGCATTTGCTATAATATCCGCGTGTGTAACGTGTATAGAAATTGTGAATTCCAAGTATTTTCTTTTAATTAATATAACTTGAATTTCGTTAATTCTCAGTAAATTATAAGTGCCAAATAAATTTACGTTCCAAATAATGTACATATAATATGACATTGTAGCAAGAACACATTGAAATCAATTATTAAAAAAAGTAAAATTGAAAAAAATCCTCCCTTTAGCAAAGCACGTTGAGAAGCTTTTCATAAACTTTATAGCATTTTTAATATACATATATTTACATTTAGTATTATATATATATATATATATATATATATATATATATATATATATATATATATATATATATATATATATATATATATATATATATATATATATATATATATATATTTATATATATATATATTGTTTTAAGGTCTTTTAACGTACACAAAAATCTACTTTGACTGTATAAGTATGTGTGTGTATAAGCAGCAAACAAACAAACATACACACGCTCGTGAAAATGAAAAAATGTCAAGATGCCATGAGCTTAACGGCAGGCAACGAACATTTATAGAAAACAGTCACAAAATTATCTTAATGCTTTTTCTTTAATGCAATGTACGTACAAACATGAAAAAAATTTTAACTTTATACTAATAATGATAATGATATTAATACTCGTTATAATGAAAAAATCCATAAAGTTTATAACAAAGTAACAAAGGTGGAATCCAGGATGAATCCGAACAAAATGAAAATTTTGAAGAATATCGTTACGGTATTTTTAATTTTGTATTAATGTAATAAAAAAAAAGTTAAATTAATTTTCTTATTTAATGGTTTGTAACGTTATTATTATTTTTGCCTTTTGTTTAACGAATAAAGTACAGAAAATTTAACAAAGCTTGCATAATTTAATAAGTGAAAAGTTATTTTGTAACTTTTTCGCCTTTGTCTCGCGTGTACTAAGGAATTTTTTACTGGAAAACGAATTGTTATGCAGTTTTGACACACCACAATGTTTATAATGGTTCCCTTACTATAATAAATCTAATTATTTTTTATGATACCATAAAATTCAAATCGAATTTCTCAACACTTGTTCTAATGCAGATAATAATCTTAAACCTGAATATAAGCACAAAATTGTGTTGGTATCAATCCAATCATATAAAATTGAAATTGAATTTACTTTTATTCTATGATTATTTATGTGATTTAAGTCTTGGCATGTTCTCAAATTTAATTTAAAATAAAAGTTTCTGTTTAGGTTATGGCATCCTTGTCCAGAGTCCTATAATATAATTAGATTGTTTTATTTTTATATAAAATCGAATAGTAATACATTTTTATTGCTTCTAAAAATATCTTGAATGTTGTATACATAAGTAATAAACTTTCGAAATTCAACATACAAAAAAAGTTGTTCACCCAATTATGCAAATCAAAATGAATTACGAAATGATACACAAACTTACGATTTGAAATAAACCTTACCCGTATCCTTTACAAAAATTTGATAAAATCTTTTTAAATTATTTCGAATTTAAAATAATGCGTAAATCAGAATAATACCCGTGTTTCGACGGGTCACACGAATTCAATAGATCGGTTCGACAATGAAATAATTGAGTTTGTGATGCTATAGTTGCAGTTGCTACAATACAGGTAGTAAAGTCACTTTCTCTACAATAATTTGTTTCGAAACTGCTGTAAGTTTACGAAATCTTGAGAAATGGTCGAAACCCTTTTTCTACATTATTCGTAAATTCCAAGAAAGTAGCTGACATCTGCTAAACAAAAAGCGAATCACGGTGTGCCATAAAGCAATGTAATTCAAAACAACAAAATATTTTTTTTTCGTTTTTCTTGCACATACGAGTATAATGAAAATCTCAAATATAACTACAAAAACTTCTCCAAGTGAAGTATGTCCCAAATAACAAAAATAAACAAGGATTAGTAAATACACTGTTAAAAAAATTGTTATTAGAATTTTGAGTGAAAACTAGAAAATAAACTCAAAAAATTAATTTTCCATTATTCATAATAGCCCGGAAAATCATTTCCTTTTTTCCTCAGTTTTAAGTAGTTTTACAGAAGATAATATTTCAATATATTTAAATGCCGGATAGAGAAAATTTGTGTATAAAGCCTCTATGTGGAAATTAATCGATAAAATGATACCAAGAAAACAGATAAGACAATCAGGTGAGCTAAAGCACATTTCCATAAAAATGGGATACTTCTGAATTTTGTTCTGGCAAATTAAGTCAATTCGTTCCTAAAGGGTAACACAATGAAATGAATCAAGTTTCCAAATTGAGAGTAGGGGTACTCTTTTCAGTTCTACTAAATCAAGTCGATCTTATTAGTATGCGTAATTCTTATTAGCTTTAGTTTGTCACAATCAAATAAATCAAGAGCCATTTCTATAACTAGGGGATAGGTATGATTTTTCGTTCTTGCAATTCAAATCGATTTTATTGGTTTGAGTAGTTTTAGTTTAGATAAATTCTGGATATCGTAGAGTTTGTCGGAAAATTCCACTATAATATGATATATGATATGATATTTTACAACGTAGGGCAGTTATTAAACTGGTGTCCTATAACATACTGCATGCAATTTAGTTTGTTCAAGTCCATAGTTGATACATTCCTTTGATGACACAGCAACTGAATGGCTTGAGCACATGCACTTCACTATAATTGCATTCGATTATCACTTAATCACCCAAGAATTGTGTCAACCTGATCTTACGAGATTCTCTAATTCTACAGGTTAAATATATGTTATAGGTTCTAATAATAGAAGAACTACAAGAGCAAACTGCCGTTATACAACGTACCCTAGTTCGATTTTTTCTTCTATAATTACCAATTACCAGTTTTCTAATCGCCGTTAATATTTTGATCATTCATGGTCTGTAAAAAGCGTTCGTTTGTTAGTAAGGATAAGTAACTTTCTTGTTTGGTTTCTTTTTATCACCATGAAGATGAATTAGATATAAAAAGTTTTGTTTGTTCGATCCATCCTTCCAAACCACCTTAAAGGTGAGGAGGGGTGGCTTTTTATGTTTTACGTTTTTATGTATCCATCGTCATCAGTCACCAAGGACTGCAACAATTTATCGATTGCATCCAGGGGCCATCTCATCCCATGCTAGACAACATGGCTGCACTAACACCAATTAACCCTCGCATGTATATACATATGATGTCCCTATAATTTCTAGTCTATCGTTAACTAGTAAACTCCAAGTTAGCACCGTCACACATTCAGCCGCCATACCAGTCACCAAATCACTCGGATTTACCATACAACACTCATGTCCCCTGAATAACAAAAACAAACACTCAAACCCAATCAGACAAAATACCTAAAACAACACTCTATTGCAAAGGGTCCTTGAAGTGTGCTCACCCAATCAACAAAACTGCAAACAAAGAGATTTCTTGATCAAAATACGATCCACCCCAGAACTCTGATGTGTTAACACAACCACAAGCAAAAAAATAATAAATAAATAGTAATTCGATTTTTAAACTTCTTTTATTATTTACGTTAAAGGGGTTTTAAACATTAAAAATCCTCCAAACAAATAATTTAAAGTAAGTTACTAAATTAATGTATTAACACCGCACAACACAAAAGACGCACAACACAAACAAAATTAGAAATCTAGAAAGCTCGTACAGCAAACAAAAACTCCTCCGTTCGCGACAACTACAATATACCAAAATTAGAGACCGACCCCAGACTCCACTCACCATCAGTCAACGCTTCACTACTAACCACGAACACAGATAAATCACGCCTCCTATGGTGCATCCGTTCCTTATCCGCCATGGAAAGCCAAATTATAAATTCTGCCCGCTCTAAAATGTAATCCATTGCAGAGTATAGCCCGCATATGTCGGTGCTTACATATTGCATACTCTTCTATTCGATCCGACACAAGCCACACACATCACCCAATGACAAACCAAACTTCCACACAAACAAACAGGTGAAAAACAGTCATTGCCAAGTGCATCACAAAAGGCACGACTCCTCCATGCCCACCTCCAGCCAAAACCGTATCCACTGGTCCTTTCACCATTTACAGTTTTGTCATAATGAAGCGTGGATAAGAGAACCACAGCTTTGTTTTTTTAGATACGTAAGAGCACGTTGTCACGTTTTCATGGAAGCCAAATTCTGTAGTTAGTACATCACGTTGTCTTGAGGCCTGGAACTCGGTTGGAATTTATGGTTTATTTTTCCTGAGTGTACACACAACAGCTAAATTCCATCGCATGAGACGTTGTGCAAAGTAAAGACGTAAAAAAGCTATCGATTGTAAGTTTACGGCCGCTTTATATATTATTCCACCAACTTAGTTACAACTTTTTCGCCTTGATTAACCTCTAGCGACTCATTGGATAGTTTACCTGTGTATAGATCGGCCTGTAATGGGTAGACAGTTTTTGCATCGCATATCCACCAGACTTTTATGCCATATTTGGCGGGTTTCGAAGGAATTTGAGTGAACTGTGTTCTACTACAAAATCTACGAAGATCTGGGTACGCCTGCAGTTATTAGTATTCCAAGAAATGCATCGAACTCTTCTTCATTTATAGATTGCCAATCTTTAATCGATCCAGGATTATTAGTGTTCTACGTTTCAAAGCTGTGCTTTGCTTTGCGATTGGTTTCCCTTATTATGATGTTACAGATTTCAGTTGTGAGAAAACACTTAATTGTTAATCTATGTGGTCCACCGTGCTGCTTCATAACATTATGTAAGAGAGCACGTCGAGAAGTAGGTCTTTCTCTTCTCCACTCTGTACCGTCACGTGAAAGGAACGTAGCAGGCACTTGGTGGACTACGTCCACATTTTCAAGTTCCTCGTCATTTGATTCACCCTCTAAATCAATTTCGGGTGAATGTGTTTCTTGCTCCGCATCTGAAGCATCACGATTGGTAGCAACAACGATTCTGTCATCAGATTAGGCAAAACCATTTACTGTTTGGTCATCTGAAACGTCAATCAACTGTCTGAGATATGCATCTCTTGCCTCGTTTATCATGTGTCGCTTTCGGAGAACTTGACGCCCTTGATTAGCCATATCTGCTAAATCTAAAATTCCTTTATTTGTTCAAAACACAAAATCACAATAAATCCACAAATATAATTTTGCATGCCGAAATTATAACGGCACTAAAACTAAATGAAATTTCAATATACATATTGTTACGGGCTGGTTCAACAACCACTTCGCAGATTTATCTAAATATGCAGAGGCCTCTTTCACGGTGATTTTGCCAGGAAGAGAACAGAAAAAAATAAAAATCAAATTAAATGCTGAAACTAAATTGAATTTGCACCAGAATTAAGTCAGCCGAAATTTGAGGAAAATGATAAATATAATAATAACCGAAGGTGCCCACCCAGAAACAACAGGATCTTCCAGAGTGGCAAGTACAATGTCTGCCGACGAGACTCCTCCGAATGACCCATCGAGCCCTAGTGGCCGATGCCCAGCCACAAAGAAGCAGCATTAGAGGGTAGGGACGTCTTCTCAACAGACAACGCCAGTCCTCACCCGGAGAAACCTCTAGCTAATCTCCCACATTACACACTCCGACAACTTGAAACTGCCGGAGTGCCACGAAGAGACCATGTAGATTTTACGGTCGTCCCCGAATGGGCGACACATATGTTGTACTCACCACTCCAACCTTGTGGATGTCCTGCCAGGGGATGAAGGAGAGTGACAAGCTCAGCCTGCTACTATGGAACCGACACGAAATGAGACCCTCCATCCCATCATACCAATCCGAAAATTTAATAATTCATTTTACCATATAAAAAAATAAAAATAGGTAACATGACAAGGAAAATAACGGAAAAATAAATTGGGGCCGAGGAGGGAGAGATAAAATAAAACCGAATGCCTGGAATCCTACGCCATACTGTTTTTTTATATTGTAAAATATTCGTTGGGCGTCTTCCTGCCGTAAATCGCAAATATTGTTCTGCGTCTTACCGCCGTAAACCAAAAATGAGAATGGCTACCTTGTTGGACACCCGTAACCGTAAATGTTGGCCGTCTTTCCGCCGTTAACCGTACATGGGTGAACAATAGATGTGAACAAAAAAAAATTATTAAGGCTAATTTTCGTAAAACAAATGATGTTAGTAGTAGTACCATAGATCAGATGGTAATGCCAACAAAAAGTATCAATTATTAAATTATCATGGAACTAAAAATTCAAAAAGAACAAATGAAAGGAAATAATGTTATGACCCCTCCCTCGCACGCATGGATGGTAGACGACGGTGGTAGGAGGGTGACCAAACAGGTGATGAATACTCCAAAATGAACCGAACAAAGCATACATATAATGAAGTCAAAGTTAACGGGTCACTAACGTCTTTGCAGTTTCGTTGAATGAAGCCAAGCATAATGTACGACTTTGAAATAATGGCGTTAACATGTCTGGTAAATGTAGCATCAGATTCAAAGATCACACCAGCTCCGAAATGAACTCAACCCGATCAATGGTTTCGTTGCACTGTTTATATCGATAGAAAACAGGCGAGCGGGTACGGAAGAACGAAATAGTTTTGCATTTACTCACGTTTAAGGCCAGTAAGTTGTTAATTGACCAACTGCAAAAGCGGTTTAAGTCATCTTGTAACATTTCGCAGTCTACCTGGGCGAAAATCTTCATGTCGACTGCGAAGAGGAGGCAGCTGGCCAACTTAAAACATTTTACAACGTCGTTAATAAATAATAAAAATAACAGTGGGCTGATATGGCTGCCTTGAGACACGCTGGATAGCGCCCGAAATAATGGAGAAAAGGAATCCAGAATCCTAACAGATTACCAACGATCTGAGAGATAAGAACGCAACCAGTCGATGGGAATGAAATCACAGTCGAGACTTTCCAACTTGTTAATAATAATAGAGTGATCAATCACATCGATAGTCCTCGCGAAGTCTGTGTAGACAAGGTCAAGCTGCTGAGACACGGTAGACCTACCGGGATAAAATCCATGCTGAAAAGGAGAAACAAGTCTCTTGGTATGGAAGTTGCACTCTGTGAACCATGGACTTAAACAGTTTGGGTAAGGCAGATAGGATGGCGATCCCACGATAATTACTTACCTTGCCTCTATTACCCTCCTTGAAAATGTGATGAACACCCACGGCGAAGGCTTTTGTTAAACAAGAAGGTAACTGCAGGGGCCAGACTTGCAGCACAACATTTGAATAGGATCGGTGGAAGACCCTCATAATCCGCTTCTTTACTAACGTCGAGAAGAAGCAGTTGATCCAGGACCTTCTTTTCGGTAAGTTTGAAATGATCAAATACAATGGAGGTGAAAGTATTTAGTGGAGACCGGAGACCCGGTGTCTGTTGACCAAAGTGGCTTGTAAACCGATTCAAAGAATTTGGCAAACAAATTGCAAATGTCGGATGGCTGACTGGCAGTGGAGGTCTGATGTCTGGTAAGACATATTCGACGGAAAACCAGATACCTTTTTCTTGCTGTTAATGAAGTTTCAAAATTTTTTGGGATTGGATGTCAAAATTTGCTCGGTTTGCACTACGTAATTATTAAAAAGGAACAAATTAAGGATCTTAAATTCATTGCGGACATTAAAGAAATCGGTATAGTATTCTACGCCGTAAAGCCTGTAAAGGGAATGAAACTTGTTGCGTCGTTTCTCGAGCAGCATCAACCCGAAATCCGGATTTCTTATTGATAACCCGCGGGACATGTCTCTCGATACCACTCCCGAGAAACTCATTGAATCTATGAACCGTATCATTCAAATCCGTACCGCGCTGTAAAAAGTCTCAATCGGCAGTGCCGAGAAATTCATTCAAGTATGCGTAGTCGGCCATTCTAAAATTAAAGTGAAAATCGTTAGAAAAATAATTAGTTGTACATTTAGTTAAAAAAAATATTTATCATAATGGGTGTGTGGTAAATGCTCTCACGTCCAGTGAAGTCCAAACACGGTGCAACATCGGTATGCAAGACGTTGGCAAATAGCAGGTCCAGGAATTTCTCTCGACTGTTGCTGAAGCGGTTAAGCTGCGTTGTTGATATGGAAGAGAAATAATCGATGATAGTCAATGCTTCAGAACTGGAACCGAGTAAAGTTTTACCTCGATAATTGCAATTTTAGCGAATAAACATTATTCGATAAATTTTCCTTTTCAATATCGTTAAAAAAAGAAAGGATTATGGCAAAACACCTGTACATGAGACAGTGTCGAGGAAGACAAGCAAAATAAACTCTATCGGATTTTACTCGCCTGTATATATGCATACTCTTCTAGAAGGAGTAAACCGTTTAACAAACGCAACGACATAACATGTTCTCTCTCTTTAAAATTCGATTAGAAACATAACCTAGAATATTCATAAGTTGTTAAAGTATAACTAGTGTGGTTTAAGATGAATTAAAGAAATGAAAGTGTAATTACAAAATACGTCAATTCCCATTCCAATCCATCATTAAGAAAATTAAATCTATCAAATCGTGTGAATTTCCTAGAATGGAACTGGCTTTATATAAATGATTTCTGATTCAGCGAGATCGACACATTCCATTGTCATGCGCTATTTTAAAGAATCAAGCAGCATTAAATAGAAACGGCAGGTTCGCAGGTTTCAAGAAACGACATAAAATTTGTTTAATGAAAATCTGTGGAGAAGAACTATCAAACAAACCAGGTTGATGATTTAAACAAATGTTGCATGATAAAATAAAACACTTAAATTTATCATTCGACAAGGTATACAATCCGGAAGGATCTGGTTTATTTTGGGGAACTAGAAGGACGCTTGTTCACCATAAAGAAATTTGTGCACCACGGATTACTCTTTTTGGCATGCACAAATACATCGGGCAGTCACAAATTAAAACCGTTTGTAATCAGAAAAGCTGAACAAGTGCTTCTAACAATTTTATTGGTAATCCGGATATATATTGGGCAAACAAAAATGCATGGATGGTCGACCTAAGAGTTGTTTAAAGAAAAATTTGAAAAATATTTCATTGCGGATTCAATAAATTCAGTAATTTGATTTACTTGCTATAATTAACAAAAACTTGAAAAATATTTTTCCGTTGTTTTAGGTTCGCTGATTTTTCAAACAATGACTGGATGAAAAGGCACTCTTACTGTTAAATAACGCTGTTACCTAAAAGAAGGAGTTTTAAGTAATTTTGATGGAGTTACACTTACAATGTGCCAAAACATTCGACATATAAAAAAATTGTTAAATCATTTGCACAAGAAATCAAGACTGCACTAAAAAGGATTAACTTGTGCGATGCGGTTAGTTTCCTCCCCAGTGGGAAAATTTTGAGTCAGCGAAAAATGCTAAGTTCTAGAAACCAATAATGCCAGCAATTGACGATTATAACTCCGAAGATGACATCCCATTAATTGTAATCGGTAATAGAGCGACAGAAGAGAGAACTGCAGTTTTTAATCCAATATTGACTTTACTATCGTAGTGTTTTATGAACATGAAATTAACGAATGGATAACCGAGAATTCCTTGCCCAAAGAGATTAGCGGGGTTAACAAGACTTGGAAAATGAAGAATACAAAGAAAAGTCATAATTTTGTTAACATATCTCATTAAATTTTTAATTATTAACTTTTACTCGATATTTGTAAGTTTTCGATTTTTGCAACGCCCGTTGACTTTAATTGGTTGCAATTATCGAATTTGTACGGTAAATAAAAATAATTAATGGACAGATTTCAAATGAAAGATATATGCGTTCTGGTTCTTTAGCATATACGATTTGCGTTTTATGTATCAATTTGTAGGTTTCAGTATCTCGTTTGCCTTTTGGGTCATATGACTCATGGTTGTTTATCGTTTACTGGATTTGACAATTTTATAATGACTGCCTATCACGTTGTAAAAGGTACAATATAAACTGCCTTTTCGAGACACTCTTGATAGGTGATGTAATCATCGGGTGTTCAATTGGGCAAACTGGATTCTATTTCGTGGAGCCAAGGGTTTATTTGTTAGAATTTTCATTTTAATTGTGCCAGAATAATCACGTTACTAATTACGACCCGATATCTCCATTTCGTTATATTGGATAATATATACTTGACCATGTTGTTTCCGAGCCAAATTAGCCATTACGCCAATTTGTTTTTTGCAGTGCTTTACAGTTTGAATAATTAAGAGCTGTTTAAATATATTAATTTGTATAACGCCAAATCCGCAAACTTAACTTATTTTGTGCTCTAAATTAGAATTAAAAGAGATCACATATTTACTCTCCTCGGCATCTCGGTTGCTTCAATAAATTTCACATCCGCCGGGTTTTAGAGTTCGAAAGCATCGAAACGGTGCTTATATTACGCCTACTTTGCTTCACTCGATTTTCATCACGACGTTCCCGTTTGCATGTAATAATGAGACCTTAAACTTTTGAAATTGAAATCGATGCTGTAAAGGATATGAATTTAGTTGTGATTGATATTTTTATCCTAACTAACATTAAATAATTTCTTTCGATAAAAATTTTAATATAAGAAGAGGACTCTCCGGGGATTATCATTTTGTAAACATTTCAATAAATAAATTAATACAAAAAGGGTTTAATTAATCAACATTTATTATGTAAATTAGATTATAGGACAAATCACATAAATGCTCATTTTGATTTTGTATTTATTTGCAGGTGAGGTTACACTACGTATACATAACAGTGGAATCATCATACCGCAGGTTTGATAAAATATTTAAAAAACTAATTTCGCATAATAATTACATAGTGATGTGATACTTTGCAAAGTTGTACGGAGTAGCAAAATGATATCCACCAAAATGTTATGGTGCTTTGAATCGAAAAGTAATAGTTTTAACGACACTGTGCGTTGACTTTAGGTAATAAAATCTTAACAACTTCGAGTAATGTAGGTTAAAAATTCACCACCCTCTTACCGCACACAATGTCTAACCCAAAACATTTTTATAATTAAACGATGAGCAAAACTTAGACAAAATATAGCAACAACATGTTTCAACAAAAGAAATAAAAAATAGTTTCTCTAAAAAATTAATGTCAATTTGATTGTGTCTCTGATATACCACTCCTCCCTCCTACTTTCTTTATAAAATCGTGGTTCAGAATAAATATAGAGAGAGCATACACGTTTTAATATCGTCCATTAAAAATTAATAATAGTTTTTCCCATTGAGTTGATTTATTGAAACTTTAAAAATGAGGAAATTAAAAATTTACTAACATGTGTACGAGTATAACTAGGCAGGCTGCTATAAAATTTATTACCATAAATAGGCAAAAGTTGTCTATAGAAAAAAATAGTTTTTCAAAAAACTCCGACATCCTCGTATACTAAAGTTTAATTAAAAGAATACAATAAACATCCTGTCAAAAAAAATTATATAACTAGTTTATATAGTTAGACAGAAGAAAGGATATCAGTGTTTCATAAACTATATATTATTTGGTTCAGTTTCATTTATAAAGAACAAAACCACCCCGATTTCATATAAAACGTAATACGAAATGTTCCGTGCAAAATCGTTTAAGAGTGACTGACAAATGTGCATACGTAAGGAAGAATTAATAATGTTAGCATGTTGCAATAAATTTTGAAATAGAATGAAAGCTTTTGGATGTAAATTTTTAATGGCATGGGGGTATTATTGCATTTTTGCATTGTTGATAATTTTGCTAGAATGTGGTTTAAATATTTAATTTTGGTTCTGGCTTGTTTAATTGCAATTTATGTGGATACGGACGGTTTGAGAATTTTTCTAATTTCATATTTGTGCATAACTATGTTTAGAAGTATTTTAAATTGTAGTCTAGTTATCGCTTGGTCCATAAAAATAGGAACCACAATTTTTTGAATAAAACGTATGTAGCGGATCATGAAATGGGATGGTACAACAATGGTTATAAAAAAGTATTTACTCGATGTGTCCATCTGCACGATTTTTGTTTTATTTCATTAAAAAATGGACGGGTGAATACTCGATTTTCTTTTACCACGAATGTTTACATAAATCTCGAATACACCACCCTTGATTTTTAAAGCGAGAAACTATACTTGCCGGACTTTTAATAAAATCTGTCTTGTATAATCAAAAATCATTTTTCCTGCTTAAATTACAGAAACCAGGGAAATTTAAAAAACAAACTAAACTAATTTTGTTTGAAATTTAGTTTACAACCTTTTTTTAATCGTTTTTGCGTAAATGCTATACACTTTTCAAAATACAGTAAACGCTCGATTTAACGGACGCTCGATTTAACGGACAATTTTTAATTTTCAATTTTTCGGTTATCGATTATGATAGAATTGGATATGTTGGATGGAAATGGGATTCTTAAATGATTTTTGGAAGAAATTCTGAAATATGGCCACCTGGGACGAAACTCAGTCATTTCTTCACCGGTTATGATCGGATTGGGTATATTGGATGGAATGGGATTCTTTGGGAAGAAATTCTGAAACATGGCCACGAAACTCGGTATTAGGCAGGCATTTTTCTTAAAGCAAGCGGCTCGTAATACTAACAAGTTTCTGGTAATGCTGAACATCTATCACCATGGAATTTTGGAGCTACAGCCACATTCGAGAGGCAAATTTTCCACGTGTAGTTTATATAACATTTTACTTTCTTTTACGTAGTAAAAGTAAGTCCCGAAGCTTCCATTTTAGTTTTTCGCAATCATTTTGAAAAATATATCATTTACAAGAAAAACAACTATAAACTACCAAATATTAAATTAATTTTGCAACATTCCAAACTTTTACCGGAAATGGCGATTATTGACAAACACCTGTTTTCAGTCCTTGTACATACCAATGAACCGGTTGAACAGGATGAAACTATACCTAAGCTTTTTCCACAAATTGGGAGATCGCAATGAGTTTTAGCTGAAATCGGCTTGAAATCACTTTTCCACCGGAAGTGATATATAGCTTCCATAGGAGCTTTGTTGTTTTTCCATCGGTGACAGCTTCAATACGATTTTTTTGTTTTTGCATGTATTTTGAAAGTATATCAGTTACGAGAAAAACCGTTTAGGAATTAACAGATTCTAAATTGATTTTACAACAATATTGGTTCAGATCAGTTTTTCAAAATTTAAGTGGAAATGACTATTTTTCTCAGTACAAATTTGGTTCCCCTACAGCCCATACTGATCGAATGATCGGGATGAAACTCCAGCTTTTTCCAAAAATTGGGAGATCCATGCGAAATAGGATGCACATCTTTGTACCAGAAGTGGAATCTTTTTCAATGTTTACAATGAAGATTAAATTTTTAACAGCGGTTGACCTTGTTGATTTTTTGAAATTTAAGAATGAATACTAGTATTGGCCACAACAATTAAACTCCCCCATTTGTTTTCTATAGCAATCATGAAAAGTTTTTGTCTCGAGATTTTTGCAGATTTATCATTCACACCATCCAAAGTCGAAAAAGTAGCTTTTAAAAAATATAATAAACCACAAAACCACCTCCCATAAATTGGGAGATTCCATTAACTTTTGGCCGAATTCAGTCTACCGGAAGTGGAAGTTTTCATGGAAACTCTTTCATTTTTTGCAAATATTTGGAATAGTATATAGCATTTAGGAATAAACGCAGGTTATTTTTAAAATTTTACCTCAACTTTATTTCACCAAAATTTGCCATCTCTACCGTCCATTCGGACTATTCGGAATATTACCATATTTAAGAAGTAAAATGCTTCCAAACAATTCGAGCCACCTTTCTAACATTACGTGGCATTATTATGGACACTGCGTCCTCTAAACGAGAACTTGCACTTGTTTAGCATGCGGTGTAGCGAGAATGAAAAATCAGAGCAGTGAGGTAGAGTGTAGGAGGAGCCCGAAACTCTTCCTATTTATATGATCTACGACTCTTAAGATTTCGAAAATCTTCGAATTAATCAGAAGAACAAACCGAATTCCTGGGCTAAATGTTTAGTGTTTTTAGTTTAAAAATCTACAAATCGTCTAAAAACGAATATTCTACTAAATGTCGACAATGTATACATATGTATAAGACTGCGTACATGACATTGGGAGTTAGTTAGGGAAAATACCATGGTACCGCACAGAATGTATTAAAACAACAACAAAACTAAAAATATTTCAACTCGAGTGCGGAACTAGTAGGCGGGGCAAAAAGCATTTCACGAAACTTGATTGGCTTTGAGGGCGGGAGCGAGTGTGATGCTTTATATTTCCGATGTCATGTACGCAGCATAAAAATTAGAAATTGTCGACATAAATTTCTAAATATGCTAAACGCATATTTATGGAATGAACTATTGTCTTATATTGTGCCACAACTAAATTATATCTCTAGTATCAAATTTTATTTTATGTATTTTCCTTAGATTTTTCCTTTGTATTTTCCTGATAACATAAATGAAAAATTACCGCCCTAAAGAAAATAATGAACTGTAATTTATTTTTATGTCTAGCAGGTATACCTTAGATAGAAGATATTATAGAGCAATTATATTTGCATATCTATTATTACATAATACGTTGAGAAATTGTCCCGTACCGTACCCCATTGTTAAAATTAAATTCTATTGGAGTTAGATTTGCATAATTATGCAAAATAGAGGAGTAAGAATGGATCACCTTCTTATGTTTCCTATATAATTTAAAATAAACTATAAGTTTCTTCCATCTTACGACTGTATTAGTTATAAAAACACTTACAAAACGGCTTACAAATATCGAGAATGCATATTAATATTTGACATAACATATTATATTTTCGGCTGGTATAGCAAAGACACTATCTGCATTATCGATTTTTTTTTTACTTTCGACTGGAAACTATCGGCTAACTTTAACAGGGTGCATATGGGCCTATTAACTTTGTCACTTGAAACTATTTTATTGACTTGATGGCCTATGATAACAATCCTTGAAACCAAGGCATGTTTTTTCTAAAAAATTTCCACTGAAAATTCTTATTAGAAATTAGATTAACAGTGTAACACTAATATAATGATATATTTGTTATTTGTTAAAAACTTCACGCCCGTCAAGTTATATATTCTATGTGAAATCATTTCAGTGTAAGAAAATACATTTTCATATTTTTTTTATACAAAGTAAAGTCAAATGCAGGTTAGAAATTACTTCGACTTTCGACTAAATCTGTAAAACAAACCGAGGCCATGTCAGATCTACGAACGAAACATAAATTGTCCGAAAATATGAAACTAAATAACTTGGTTGCGGCTTCCGATGTTGAAACCCGGAAAATATCACCAACCATTTCGAAATTTGGTGAAAATCCTGTATCTGCAAAATAATTGGTTCAATTCGGGGAGACACTTGTTCGAATAACAATACCCTTCTGATTAATCGCGATATTCTCTTTCCGGGTCAGATATTCAATAGAGCATCAAATTCTAGCGTCAATCTGGGTCCGCTTCTGCTAATCCACAATTAGAATATTATTTTTGACCGAACATCTTTTCACCCAACTTATGTTTTCATTCACTACTTTATTATAAAAAAAAACAAATTTATTTTTATAGTTTCACAATTTATTTATTTAAATTTAATTTATTTATTTTATTTATTGAAGATGATTATTGTAAGACACTAACTTAACAACTAACTACAATACAAATCTTAGTCTAGTATATTGATATTGGATGCCGGAATGTGCACAAATGACGTTATGCTTAATTGCATTTCCCACCGTTGCATTTGTGTACATTCGGCATTTATAGTGCGCGTGGTTTTCTGATATATTACTCCGCGTGCGATAGAAAAGTATTTCTTCTATGTTGTTGTTGTTTCGCTGATATTATTCTGTGTAGAGAAACGTAACTCCTCCCGCCGAAGAGAAGGCCGTAAGGACTTGGTTCGCATGGCCGGTTGTGGGTTTGATGATTGCGCCTCGTCGAATGTTTCGTTACTTCTCGTTAAATTACAGAATTTCCCCCGAAGTAGTAGACCACCATTGTGACTATGATGATTGCGACTATTCCGGTTGTGCTGCTACTTAAAATTGAGTTAGATAAAGTTTTTTCCTGTAGTAGTTGAATTTGATCTCTGTTTTTTAGCGTCCAATTCGTCATCTTCGGTATGGACAGCGAAGGAATTAGTTGATGTCTTTCGACATCATGATATGGCAATATGATTGTTTCGTCTTCTTCCTAGAGATACTTGTTACTATCGTACGAGTATGTCCTTGAATATTGACTTGACAGTTGTTGAATTCCATTAGAAATTGACCTGAGATAGATTTTACCCGTTGATGGCAAGTTGACGTAAATTGTAGCTCTTCCATTGTAGTTATGTAGAGTTTTCCATTTGTAAGGTCGCTAATTTCTTCTTCTGGATCGACGTTCGAGTATTTACACCTGGCCTCCACCTCATTGCATGGTTCCATTATGAATTGGTAGTTTGTTCATTGAGGATGATATTGGTTGAGGGAATAGGAGTGATCATTAGGTTTTTCGAGGGGATAGGTTTAATGTTGTAATAACTAAATTTTGATTCTAAGAATTTTGGTACTTGAATACTGAGTACGATTTTGGATTGATTATAGTATCCTTGTAAATTTAATAGGTCGTATATGTTATTCGGATTTAAAATTTCTATGTGGTCATTGGATAGTATGTCGTTAGTGAAATGTATTTCTTATTGGTTAGTAAATGTCGTGAAATCCGTCAGTGTTTGGCTGAGCTGAGGGCGTCTAGTATGTCGTCGATATGCTGTGACAGTGTGTCTATTGTGTTGATTAATTTGGATATATATTGATCTATTTTGAACATGTGTAGTCCCAGTATATAGTTGAATCTATCGATCATACCTTGATTGATTGCAATTTGAGCGTTGTTTTGCTCATTTAATTTGACTTGATTTTCGTGAAGATTGTGGATTGCACTGCTTATTTCTTCTAGATCGTGTTGATCAAGGTTTCCCGTAATATCTTTGATTAGAGATCCTAATCCGTTAATGAGGCCTCTTTTGATCCGTGCAGGTTTCAAAAGGTTGAAGTTTTCGTGTAACTCCCTAGTTTTATGTTCGAGGATTTTGTGGATTATTTGGTTTGTTTTTAAGACAGGAGGTTTAACCCGATCAATATTGTGTTTATTGATCAGTTTGGTTTTCCTAGCGTGAGTTTCCTCATAAATTTTTTTACATAATTCATCATATGATAAAGTATGATTGAACAAGTATTCCTGCGCGATTGAGAATGCAGGATTTGTTGATTGCCCTAAAATAGTATAATGGCCCGTTAAAAGCTCAAACGGTGTGAATTTCGTAGCCAAATGTATGGTGTTATTGTAAATGAGAATACAATTATGCATTAGGGTTTTAATGTTTTCTCGAGGCTTTTCGATATGAGCAATTTTTAAGAGTTCTTGCAAGGTTGAATGCAATCGTTCTACGGGAGAATTTCCTGTCGTCCTGTAAGAACGCTCTAAAAGAGGAAGTGTTCATGTTGCCTTCGTTGACTGCTATTATTTTTAAAGGCTTGCCATGTGCACTGAAAAATTGAATAAATCTCTTTTGGACTTCTTTACTGGTGCGTGACTTCATGTAGAAGACTAACGCAAATTTGGAAAACTTGTCCAGTACCGTGAGAAATACGTTGTTTTCGAGGAAGCAGAAATCTATATGCAAGATCTCCATTGGCCTTTTGGGCGTTTCCGTAATCTCATATTCGATCCTCAGTGGATGTCTATCGTATTTTGTCTGCAAGCATATACCGCAGTTATTAATGTACGATGTAATGATGTTTTTCATGTGTGGAAAATAATGTGTCCTTTTAATGAACTCGTAATTCTCCAATATGCCCCTGTGATGGTTTTCCTAATGCCTTTTTTTGACCATGGTGGTTTGATCTTCGGGGTCCAACACATCTGTTAAGAGGACACGTGTTCTTACCAGGTATTTTTTTGAAGAGTTTTCGAATTTTTCCTGATAAAATCCTGATAACTTGTGCACCCTTTTTATATACGATTTCGTAATCGTACTCCTCTAATTTCAATCTCTATGGAACCAACTTGGAATTTGGTTCTTTGAGGTTGAAAAGCCATGTCAGTGGCTTGTGATCTGTCACAATTTTAAACTTTTGGCCAAATAAGTACGGTCGAAAATACTTGGTCGCCCAGACAATGGCTAGAAGCTCTTTCTCTATAGTAGAGTAGTTTTGCTCCGTGACCGTTAAGGTTCTGGGTGCGTAGCATATAGGCTTATCTTTACCTATAGGACCTTGTGACAGGACGACCCCAATGGCTACATTGCTCGCGTCCGTTGTAAGGATAAATTCCTTAGAGAAATCTGGATATTGCAAGGTAGGTTCGTTACATAATAATTCCTTACAATATTCAAAACATTGGACATATCTAGTATCGAGGATGGTCTTCTGATATTTTCTCCAGCATTCCGTTAAGGGCTTGGTAATTTCCGAGAAGTTCCTGATGAACTTGCGGTAGTATCCCAACAATCCTAAAAAGCTTTTAATTTCCTTCTCCGTTTTAGGAATTGGAAATTCTTTAATTGTTTTTATTTTGTCAGGATTTGGTTTGACTCTATTACTTGTAACAATATGGCCTAGGAAGGCAATTTCTCTGTGGAGAAATTTCGACTTATCCATTTGAACTTTTAAGTTGGCTTTTCTAAGTTTGTTGAAGACATGCTTAAGCCTCTCTATGTGCTCCTGGAGCGATGTTGAGAAGATAATTATATCGTCTATATAGCACAGGCACGATTTGCCTTGTAGTTCACCAAGGACATTGTCCATAACTCGCTGAAAGGTCGATGGTGTGTTTTTAAGCCCAAAAGGCATCCTTACGTATTCATAGTGCCCATGGTCTACAGAGTAAGCCGTTTTCGGAATATCTTTCTTCCTAACTTCGATCTGGTGAAAGCCAGATGCTAGATCTAACGTTGAAAAGTACATGCACTTGTCCAATTTGTCAAGAATGTCTGTAATGTTCGGTAGCGGATACCGATCATCTTATTGAACATTAGTCCCTTTTTTCATATAGGACATATTCTGCTCATTGCGGCAATTTGTAAATACTTCAGTAAGCGAGGTAGGCTGTATAACCCGGATCATAGAACCCATTGGTTCTCTTAAACCCGCCAAGAACGTGTTGAGACACATTTCTTGGTATAGATCTCGTTTGGCTCGAATTACTATAGCACTGTTGTCATTTAATTTGAAAAGTAGTTTTTCTATGTGTTGTTGCTTCGCTGGTAGTATTATGTGTAGAGAAACGTAACTCCCATCAATCGATGTTTAAATCGCGTAGAATATTTAGCCAGTTCACCAGTACTGGTCCTATTTATAACGAAATGGAATTGCACAATGGGTAAATTTGAAGACTTTGAAATTCACCAGTCAATTTTTGGCAGAAAACAGAAATTATATTAGAGCTCCCTCGATTTTAAATTCCTAGTTATCAGGGCGCAAAATCTTAGCAGGCCCGAATTAGCTAACCAGTCTGTAGAAATCGAAGTAGGGATTAAAGAGCGCCCCAAAGTTTACGCAATATTTGATTTAAATAGAAAATACAGTTTTTTTCAATCCTAATTTTTTTTTTGAAACATAAAGTACATATGATAGAGTTATGTATGGAACCGAACCCGATGTGCTAGGGCAAATGACCTCCATGGCTTTGCTGGCACATACGCACACTTTTGTCGAAATCTTCCATGATCATTTTGCATAAATGTGGCTGAGTTTCGTTGATGCAGCTTTGAATTTCCTCCTTCAATGCACAAGGGGAGGTGGGCTTATTGACATAGACCTTTGACTTCAATTAACGCCTCTATAAAGAAATCGAATGGCGTTAAATCGCTGTCTCATGCAGTAATCATGTAGTAATTGGATTGTTTCACGGGCTGTATCTTCGCATGGTCTTGTTGAAAGCACATGTCGTCCACATCAATATCATCCAATTTAAGCAGAAAGAACTCAGTTATCATGTCGCGATATTGAGCACCCGTAACAGTAACTGGTTGAGCAGCCTCATTTTCAAAAAACTATGGCCCAAAATTCGCACCAAACAGTGACATGTTGTGAAAACGATGAGGTACTCAGCCATCGAAGTGTAAGTGTTTCGCAATATTTTAACGGGGTTTTCGACACGAATCATAATTTTTTAAAAACCTTTTGAACAAAAATAAAAACATCAATAAAATATAATTCCCGGCCATTTCCGTAAATGTTCCAACCAATATCATTTCAAAGCTGAATTTATATCTTAATAATACGAATGTGATGTATATGGACATGTAAATATTTCTGAAATGTATTAACAATTTTATGACACTAAAAGATGAGTACATTGTAAAAAAAAATTATTTCATATTTTTATCACATCAGTGGCGATATGTTAACCATCTCATCCCGCATGTAAAATGGGAAAAATTTAATCTTCTTAAGTGGAGCGGGGCATACGACGTGTATATATGAGTATTACCCGGTGCGGTAGCTATCCATACATCCACATCCAGCATCACATAAAAATTGATAAAACATTGACATGAACATATAAAATGATGTTTGCTAAACCGAATTTCCATTTCCATTATTTAGCATATCAATCAAAATTGTACTGTACTTTGCTCTCGCGTGTAGTCGTATATATGCTTAATGTTGATTTGAATTTATAATGTAATCTGAGGTTGGGTGCTACGGGTGTACTTAATATTAGCAAAATACATAATATATAGGGTAATGTAATTTAAATTATCAATTCCGTTCGATATCTTTTACACGAAAAATGTACACGTTTTCATATACGAGTATAACGAATAATCGATGATTTCACAAAAAAATATGATTTAACCCCAAATGATTTTAATTTTCCATCGTCTTCTTAAATTTTGGCAAACATAAACATAAAACGAGTCATATCTGTTTGGAACAGAAACACTATACCCTGTACATAAAACTCAGTAAGGATTTTTATTTAAAATAACGAGAAGGTCAAATGCTAAATTTGTGCTGTGCAATGCAAAACAATAATCGTATATTAGATGCAAGTACATCGAGAGAGTCTTCTTTCATCTATAAAATGCAATATTTACTACAATAAAATTTTATTATTTCTATTATTGTGCAAAAGAAGCAAAAGTAAAGATCTACAGTGTTCCATATCCTTTAAAGCATATAGTTATGTATACAAAAACCATGCAACGAATGCTTCTTAACCTCATTTACTAAATAAAGCACTTGCGATTATAATTTTAAATTCAAACAACATCGTTGATCTGACATTCTTATGTAACCTTTCCCCTTTCCCTTCCTTTCGTGACCTCGACCTAATTTTCTATAAAATGTGGGAATGTTCGAATCAAAACGGCTTGTCCCGGTTTCATTGAAAATGTCTTTCTCGTATATTAATGTTATGACTCAAACTTGTATCTAATGTCTAATAATCGTCCGGTCTTTCAATAAACTTCTTGTTTTATTTATTAATTTGAGACTTTAAAAATAACAACCGACAACGTTTGCTGCATAAGCCTGAATCGATTTTTTAGGAAATATGTAGTTCGCTCCCAGTAAAGGTATAAACTTCGATTTATTCTACTCGTGATTTTAACCGGGCTTAGATTAGTTTAGGTGGTAAAATTTGCTACTTCGATTACGCTAGTCGAGTATACTATACAACTACATCATTTGTATGAAAAATTTGCCAGCTGTTATACCAATAAGTGACCTCAGACGAAAGAAACAATTAAAAACTGTCAGTTCGAGGCGTGTGAAATTTGAAAATGAATAGAAAAAACATAAACTACATTTTAAACGGTCAATATTTAGAAATTTTCAAATTTGGTGTGCGATATATTCATTAGAGTTTTCCCGGACTCACCACATGAAAATTGAACCGAAATTGTTTTCAGGTGCGAGCATCAGTAGGACCTTTCATTTCAACCATGACACTTTAAATGATCAATTTTTAGAAAAATTTCAAATTTTGTACTTATTTGTTTATTTACAATTTGCCAATTGTAAATTGTTTTTTTCCGAACAACTACAAATGCTATTAAAAATTTTAGTTTTAATGGTTTCAGTTGAATTTTTTTTGTAAAAAACTAATATTTTTGGTATAAAAAACACTTTCGGCTGAGAAATCTCGGCTGAGAAATGTCGACTCAGAAATATCGGATGGAACTTAGTAATATTTGACATAACATATTGCATTTTCGACTGAGATAGCAAAGACGTTATCTGCATTATCGATTGTTTTTAACTTTCGGCTGGAAACTATCGGCTAACTTTAATAGTAGCCCATATACCATATATAATGTCTTCCCGATTTCTCAATTTTTAAATAATTATGTATAACATGAAGATTTCTACTGTTTGAGTGGCTTATATTTCGACTAATACCATAAGCGTCACGAAAATTCTTCTAAGACGTCATCAAGAGATTACAAGGTTACAATAGCCCTATGTACTAAGTAAACAGTCTATATGCCATTTCTTAGCGGCCTTCCCAGATTTTAAAATTTTTATTTAATTTCTATGGCATAACGATTTTACCTGTTTCAGTAGGTTATGTGTCGACTAAGGTTATGAGGCTGACAGGGATTCTTTTGAGACGTCTTCAGGAGGCTGATGAAAAATTGAAAGTTGGGGAGACTGATGAGTCTCTCTCTCTCTCTCTCTCTCTCTTTATCTCTCTCTCTCTCTCTCTCTCTCTCTCTCTCTCTCTCTCTCTCTCTCTCTCTCTCTCTCTCTCTCTCTCTCTCTCTCTCTCTCCTCTCTCTCTCTCTCTCTCTCTCTCTCTCTGCTGCTTAATTGAGTTTAGACTATATTTCGGGTCGTTTTCAAGCAATCTTTTATGACAATTTTTTTCCAACTTCTTACCTGTTTCTTCTGGCGTTCCTCTTGGGTCGGTTCTTACTCCTTTACTATTCTCTATGTACATTAATGACGTTGTATGTTTCATTCGCCATTCTTATTTTTGCTGATAAATGTGCAAATATATAGGAATAATCGCGTAAATAATGATTCCATTGACTCTAATATTTCTCTTATTAATGATGATTCGGTAATAATTTATAATTGATCATTATCTAACCGACTCTCTCTTACTTTACGATGTACTAACCGGTTCCTCTATTCCTCGAATTTCTCTCGGTGATTCGTTAATTCCGTTTTCTAATAGTGTAAGAAATTTAGGGTCAATTCTCAATAAAATCCTTACTTGGGGTGACCATCTGATTAACGTAAGCAAAACGTATGCAATCCGTTGTTTGCATAAAGTTGTAGGGTTCACTGATAGTAATTTTAAAAAGCGTATATTCCTCTCGCATCTTCTTCCACATTTTCTATTTGGTGACGTTGTTTTGTTTGGTACGCATCAGGAGAATATGAATGTTCTTCAAAGATATTTGAAGTAGGAACTAGATAATATGTCTCCCTTTTTATATTTGATCCTTCGCTGTAGTTTAGTTGATTTTTATGAACTTCGTGTATGTCTTTTTATTTTTAAGGTTCTAAGAACTAAGCAAACTCCCTATTTATTTACTACTTTGTTGTTCAGTAGGTTCCATTCTTTCAATTTACGATTACTTACACCTTTAAACTTGTGCAGATTTTTAAATACATCCTTTTCTGTTAGAAGTATTTCTCTTTGGAATTCCATTCCTGTAGATGTTAAGAGATCGGCGTCACGTAAATCTCTCAAAGCGTGTTATTTAAGCGTGGCGTGCTTGAGTGACAATACATACATACAAAATGTAGAATTATTTTTGTAATATTATTATTGTACTCATTTATGTTATTATTTTTGTATGTAGGCTGTAAGTATTCACTTGAGCTTATTATGGGAGGGTATTAGCACGCAGTGGATTTGTTTTTGAAAAAATCTGAAGTTTTTATTGCTAATGGAAGTATTCTTTTTCTTGTTGTTGTTCATTTATAATGCTTCCATATGCGCTTTGCCTCTAACAAAATTGTTTTGTCAATCAATAAATAAACAAATAAATAAATTTTGTCGTGCCAGCGCAGTCGGGATCTTCCTCTGCGACGCACATCGACTAGTTGTTGTTGTTACACTTTAGATATCATGCAATGTTGTCTTGCAACTTGGCCCAGCCATCTAACTCGGCCAGATTTGATGAATCATGTCGCTGCCCGGAGGCGGCGGAACTTCTCGGAAGAAGTTGCTTTTTCTCATGCTTCAGACGAATTCGATTTTCGTTTTGCGCTACTTTAATTGGTTGGAACGAATGACCTTCCTTTCAAACGTAGATAGTATTCTACAGACATTAGAGGTAAGGGTTCAGCTCGCACTTTCGAAAAAATGCTCAGGTTCTATGAATGCTTTATAAAATGCGAACTTGCAAAACTAAAAATGTTGGTGACCGGTAGCAATTCGGGCTCGTATTTCAGCCTGCATATCATTTGACGATGTTATTAATGGCATTAGTTGAGTTGATAAACCAACTCTTGGTAAAATATTGTAGCGTGCGCCGGTTAGAATAAATTAGTTAAAAATTTGAACAAGCTGTGAAAAAAGAAAAAGTTTTTGCTTTTTCGTAGAAAGGTAAACATTAAAAAATATAAATTAGCCAACCATTATATCAAATAATAATTAAAGTATTAAATTATAAAAATAAATAATATCGAAATAAAAATATCATAAAATAATGTGTTATCAGATCTGTTTCAAGATATACAGTGTGTTACTACTGGTAATGTTATTTAATTTTTACTGGATAAAAGACGATTAGCTGCAATTTTGATAAAGTCTAATTTGGATTTGGATTCTTGAAGAAATTGCTAGAAATCTTTCTACATATATGATGACTTACTAAAACTATGTTTTGCATTTGTCAATCATGCCATACACTAACTCTATGTTGATTTGTTAGAATTTCGCTGTATTTTAAGCGAATCTGTTAATTGTTGTTCTTGATGGTAGACCTTAATTTTACGTGGTTTCTTCAAGTTACTAATGGTATATGGTTAGTACTAATTTGGGTAACCGCTTGGGAATGAGACGATTCTTCCTACGATAAAATATTCATGCACGCTAGTTTATAATGCACATGTGGATGCTAAATCGCATGAATGAAGTAGCATATTTAAGTAAACTCATGTAGCATCGCATTATGTAATACAATTACGGTGTAGCATAATTTATTGATTACATGAATAATCTATGCTTATGTTCCATACAATATATGTACGTACACGGTACACAACATAATATTCGATGGTACTTAATCAATTGACCCATTCTTTTGAAAGTTCAAGTGTATGTGTATATAGCGACTTGTAGGATAATATTCAAGATATTTATGCCGTTATTTATCGAGATAAGTGGGAAAATATTTTTTCTGAATTGGTGTTTTTGCCTTTTTTCTGTACTTCCATATCCACTTTGTACATCAATATGTGATTTGAAATTTCAGGAAATTTTTCAAGTGGATATTTTATGGGTGAATGAAAAACAAAAGTTTTTTTTGCGTCTTATTTAATTTTTTGTTGTTGTTTTGTAAAATGGAAAGACCGCATTGTTTAACCCAAAATGAATACACATTTTTGTATTTTCGGTTCTCTATCGTTGATCTCTCTATTTTCTTTATTAAAAACAAACCCCCAACGTTTACCAAATTAAATGGATAGCAAACCAAGAAACAAAATAAAACAGAATGTTGAACCATATGGCGGGCAGGATGGGTAAGTTTTTTATCTTAGATTATTACGAGCAATATAATATATTCTGTTCGCAAAATATTTTACGGCCGAGTTCGTTAAAGGCAATGAATGAACCCAGTAAATTATGTCGCTTCTACGATATTTTAAGGGATGCTAAATAAAAGAGGGTTGAAATTCAATATAATTTATGTGCGCTTTGATTTAACACGATACAATCGCGGTGACTTTTAATATATAGCTAGTGAATTAAACTGAGTTTGACCGAACTTCGAATCAACATGTAATTGACGTGAGATTTACAGTTTTCTACAGTTCAGTAAATTTAATAGCACCGGTCACTCTACTGACTATATCATTAAAATTTTCGAGCCAAAACCAGCAACACCAGTGGAACTTGAGCCATATATCCAAACGAAACAAGCCAATTACATAAATCGTCCGATAAATTCAAATTAGCAGACGATATTTAAACACGAAGCTTCTCATCAGAACGAACGAGAGGACCTTAATCATTTGACGGAATAATTGGGAACGACACAGAAAATAACGTGTTATTCTTAACACCAAAATTAAAAATACCACAAAAGGAGAAACAGTCGTCTCAAGTAAATAACCTAGAAATTCGAAATAATCATTTGTTTAGGAATTTTTAGGAATAAAATCTTCAAATGGTTCTGTCAAAATTGAAGATTAATCAGAAATTAAAACAACTACGGAAGAACCTATTTATACCAAATGGTATTCTTACTCAGTTAGCATGAGTAGTGAAGTAGAAAAACAAATCGCTCAGCTATTAAAAGACGAACTTATAAGGACCTCTCTCCCCAATTTGGGTAGTGGATAAAAATTTACGGCGTTAAGAAGTACTAGATGGCCTTAGACTATAAAAGATTGAATGCCGTAATAAAATCATATGAAAACAACGGACCTTACTTCTGAATTTCATAAAATCCAGATGACAGATCATACCTAAAACATCATTTTCAACAGTGAATGGAAAATATGAATTTTTAAGATCTCCCTTCGGGTTGAAAAACGCTCCAGCGATCTTGAATCTTACTAATTGGGAAAATGCCCAAAATCAAAGCCAACGAGTGAAAAAAGTTAAAATCACTCTGACCGAGAAGGAAGGTCGCGCATTTCAGAAAATCAAAGATCTATTGTCATCAACGGAAATACTGATTTTTTCTAACTTCGAGAAGCTGTTCATACTAACAATGGATGCTTCGATATCCAGGTCATTAAACAAAATAGAGGAAAGGCATGATACATCATCTGGGCATTGGACAGCTTACGGAATTATTTATATTAAGATTGTCACAGATTATCAGCCATTGGCATTCTCCTGAAGCAATAAAAATCATAACGCGAAATTGGAAAGGTGGAAAGTTAGATTTGAAGAGTATAGCTGCGAATTAGCCTACAAACCCGGTTACACAAACAAAATTGCGGACACCATATCCACCATATACACCGATAAACGTATTCAGGAATCAACTTATTTTTCCGGAACTCATAACCCTACAACAATTTAATGGGGGTGAAAATTCCGGAGAAACACATTCAAATTTTACAGGACATATTCACAGAATATATCGCTGGATTCAAAATCCGCTTAACCCAATGGCTTGTGCAAGACATAAATAATGAAGAGATTAAATTCAACATTATTCAGGAGGAACATAAAATTGTTTTCTAATATTTTGAAAAATATATCATTTACAAGAACAACGTTTAACAACTAAAAGATTTTAAATTCATTTTGCAACAATATCGGCCTAGATTAGCGGCGGGATCATGACATATGACCTGAAAATTTAAACGGATTCAAAAATATTTTCAAACATCCTCGATTAAAACTATTAAAATTTGAAATAATGGATGGGAAGTAGAATTTCTATAATATTTTAAAATCAAGGACTAATTTGGTAAAAGATTCTTTGAAATTCAGTTCCAATCAATAGAACATTTCCGCTTAAAATGTCGAATACGATTTTGCCGTTAAATATTCGTGTATTTCTATTTTCATACAAAACATTTAGGACAACTTTGACCTTTCTTCATTTTTTTGTGGTTTTCCATTGATATATTGAAGTTTACGGTCGGATTCATGAACTCGCTCCTGTTTTAAAAAATTTAAGCGGAAAGGGCGAATTAAAAAAATTGTTTTATAACAAAACTTCGACCTCCGTACAGCCTATTAGACGGATTAATAGATCGGGATGAAACTTCATACTGAAAAGCGTTTACCATAAATTGGGAGGCCCAGTGATAGCTTCTATACGAGCTTTTTCGTATTTTGCCAATATTTTGAAAATAATATATCCTTTACGAAAAAACGATTATATTCTGTCAAAAAATAATGGGAATTAGTCATTTAAAAAGTCCGCTTAAAGTGATTGTAAAGTTTTGTTGTCGCTAAGTTGGCTCAACTGCCCTTTATCTTGACGAGAAGTTTGAACGCGATCGGTCATTTAGTTTGTTTACTATTGGACAAAAAAATTTCGTTTTTTATACCGCCGATCGTAGAGATGTTTACAGGTACTCACCCATAATTTCGAATAGCTTACACAATTTTTACCTTTATAGTGATTGGCTTCCAATTCTAATGGGTTTTACTATGCCTATAATAGAATTGATGTTTTCATTTGTACTGCCCTTACCAGAGATGTCCATAGAATCTCGTCTACATTTTTCGACAGCTTATAATATTTTCTGTCTATGGAGCGGGGGGTGGGTCAATTGTAATTAGTATAACAATGATTTTTGAAATTTTGAAGTTCCATGATTTTGACAAAAATATTATTATTTCCTTCTACAATATTTTAGCAATATCTCCAATTGGATTCTAAATTGGCATTCCCAACCAAGCCACAAATAATGTCAGAAAGAACAAAAAAATCTACTGAGAATAAAGTAATATCGGCTGTAAATAGTAAGCCACTGAGTGTCCTACGAGTGTCCATGATGGACTATTTTAATATTAGTGTTAATGCGAAATGTGAAATTCTAATAGATAGCACTACGAATGTCATGCATCTTTGGACATACTTAATCTCAGAGACAGTCAAAGTTAGTTTAACATGTAACTCTTCAAAAAAGGTGCCAAACTCTGCCTATAAATTTAAAAAAATTGGGTGAAATAAATCTTAAGAACATCCAAAACAGGATTGGCATTGTAAGACCCACTACACTTTGGGAGGAACATGACGATTTATCTAAACGAATACGAAAAGCTCCGGCTTCTGAAAAGGAGGTCTCAGCACTTCTTGCTTATGGAAAATTTTAAAATTTTGTATTAAATGAAATAATTGTTTGTACTTATATTGAATTGTTCGTTTGTTGGAGTTTATTTGGTTTTAATAAATATTAAAAAATTTTGATAATTGGTAAATAAACTTGTTGTTTACAGAGAAATGAAAGTCGTTTACTAAAAATAAAAAATGTAGTAATATGTTGGATTATCCAACGCTAAGGCAAGTCAATGAAGTTAGCCCGAACCCGAAAGTTTTGGTAGGTTTCTTCGCTAAAGTGTAGCCATCCCGAAAAAATGTATATATTGAAAAAGTGTAGTCTCATCCCGAAAATATATAAAAAGTGTAGGATTCACGAGAAAATGTAAATATTGGAAAATTGTAGTCCCATCCCGAAAAAATCAGCAAATTAACAAAAAATATTTTGTATAGCTCTGCATTATTTTACCAAACAAGAAAATGTATACTTACATAAATATTATAACTGTAAAAAGTGTAAAATAAAAAAAATATCATCATAACAGGATATAAGAACAAAAACTTTAAATTTTCTGAAGCCAAAAACAGTGATATTCGACACCAGTGGCATGTACCACCAGAGTACAATTTTTTTTTTGAAAACTGAGACTTGCGGTTTGGGAGTTTCGCTGCGTTTCACTTACCTACTAGATGCATAAAATTAATATTATTGTTGATTGATGCAAATAATAATTAAATTTTATTTTTATATCTAGTGTGCTTTTGAAACAGCTGAAAAACTCCCAACTCTCAAGTCGCAGTTTACGAACAATATTCTTATACAGATAGGGCTTGGTTAAGACTATTAACCAGAACAAATTCATGTTCATATCATGGAGATAAAATATTTAAATTTGAATAAATATGAAAATCCTATTTCGTCGGTATGCGGTATAGGGACACTTGAAATTCTCGGGAGCCAATCCTAGGGATATTCGACACCAGTGGCAGTGTTATATCTAATTTACACAGCGGACCTTCCTACTTCAAATTAAATAACAGTTTCAACATTTGCAGTTGATGCAGCATTATTAGCGACACCCTCAAATAGCGTCCAGAGTCCTGCAAGAACACTTAGAAGAAATCGCTAAGTGGCTTTCAAAATGGAGATTAAAAACAAATGAGCAGAAATCAGCACACCTTACATTCATCCTCTGTAAACAAACCTGCCCTCCGGTGAAGTTAAATAAAATCAATCTACCCCAATGCGAAACCATTAAATACCTAGGTCTACAGGTAGATAGAACATTGACTTGGAAGAAGCATATCTAAACAAAGCGACAACAAATCAATATCAAAAGTGATCAAATAAATTGGTTAATCGGAAAGCATTCTAAATTAACTTTAGACTGTAAAGTCTTGTTGTATCGCAATCGTACTAAAACCAATCTAGACTTACGGAATACGGTTGTGGGGCTCAGCATGTGTTTCAAATATAATAAAATTGCAATGTGTACAATTAATACTACGATCTCAACATCGAAACAGTGGCAGATACAATACAGCAGTACAGCAGAAAATACCAAACTAAGTTAGAACAACATCCCAACACGGTAGGTTCAGAAATATTATGGAGGCTTAGATATCAGCGCCTTAAAAGAAAAGATTCCTTAGACCTAGCTAACTAGCATACTATTAAAGTTAATCGAAAGATTCGAGCCGAAAGATAAAAAATCGGTAATGCAGATAGTGTCTTCGCTATCAGCAAATAACGGGTGTTTTTTTAGGAGGTTTGTTTTTCCGATAGATGTCGTTTTATTTTATGACAGTTGTTTTGACAGCTCAAAGTGGCATTCCTACCCAGTATTGTTTGGCAAATCATTATGAATAGGTTAACTCCAGAACAACGTTTTCAAATCGTGGAAATTTATTTTCAAAATCAGTGTTCAATTAAAAATGTTTATAGAGCACTTCGTGAATTTTATGGTGCACATAATCGTCCGTCAGAGACCACCATAAAGAACGTAATTACCAAATTTCGGTCTACATTCACTCTTTTGGATGCCAAGCCACCGACAAGAATGAGAAGAGTTCGTACAGAAGAAAATATTGCTGTCGTTGAGGCCAGTGTCGAAGAAAACGACAATTTATCGATTCGTCGTCGTGCTCAGCAAATTGGACTTTGTCCATCGACTTTATGGAAAATTTTACGTAAAGATTTGGGTTTGGTGCCATACAAAATTCAATTGGTGCAAGAATTAAAGCCACACGACCATCGTTTGCGCCGTGAATTCAGTGATTGGTCGTTAAATCAATTGAACGAAGATCCATTTTTTTACCGTAAAATTCTCTTCAGTGATGAGGCGCATTTTTGGTTAAATGGATACGTCAACAAACAAAATTGTCGCATTTGGAGCAAAGATAATCCACACGCCGTTCTAGAATTACCAATGCATCCTGATAAATGTACTGTTTGGTGCGGTCTATGGGCTGGTGGGATCATCGGTCCATATTTCTTTAAAAATGAGGAAGGACGACGCGTTACCGTGAATGGAAATCGATACAGAACCATGTTAAATGAGTTTTTGTTGTCAAATCTTGAAGATATGGATATGAATGAAATGTGGTTTCAACAAGATGGTGCCACTTGCCATACAGCACGTGAAACAATCGACTTATTGAAAGAAACTTTCAACGACAACATTATTTCGAGAAATGGTCCGGTGAATTGGCCTCCGCGTTCGTGCGATTTGACGCCACTCGATTACTTTTTGTGGGGATACGTGAAGTCATTGGTTTATGTGGATAAACCTCAATCGATTGACGCTTTGGAAACCAATATTTAACGTGTCATTGCTGACATACGCCCTCAAATGCTTGAAAAAGTGCTGGAAAATTGGACCTCCAGAATGACATTTGTGAAAAATAGTCGTGGTAGCCATATGCCAGAAATTGTGTTTAAATGTTAAATGCCAAAAAATTATCTACCAAATAAAAAAAAATTTTGGTCATTTCATAATTTTATATGTGTTTTATTCAAAAAAAAAATCGGCAACCTCTTAAAAAAACACCCTTTATAACAATTTCAAATAAAAAATAAATAAATAACTAAACATATAAATCTATATAAATATATATATATATATATATATATATATATATATATATATATATATATATATATATATATATATATATATATATATATATATATGTATATATGTATATATATGTATGTATTTATATATATATATATATATATATATATATATATATTTATATATACGATATATATATATATATATATATATATATATATATATATATATACTCGTATATATATATATATATATATATACTCGTATATACAATATATATATATATATATATATATATATATATATATATATATATATATATATATATATATATATATATATATATATATATATATATATATATATATATATATATATATATATATATATATATATATATATATATATATATATATATATATATATATATATATATATAATATTTATATATATATATATATATATATATATATATATATATATATATATATATATATATATATATATATATAATATATATATATATATATAATATATATATATATATATATATATATATATATATATATATATATATATATATATATATATATATATATATATATATATATATATATATATATATTAATATAT